>VBVQ01002197.1:0-26891 GCA_011636635.1 Tetramorium simillimum | reverse complement strand
CCCCTCCCTCTCCGCCAACCCTCCCGGATTTCTCCTCCCGCCTAACCACCAGAATACTTCCTCTCCGCCCCGGCGTTCCGTTCTGTTCTGGGCGCTTCGCCCACGCATTGTCTCTTGTCTCTTCATTCAAATTACCCTCGGCTTTCCCATTCTCGCGCCGGTACAACTCGCTACCGTAACCCCTTCCCACCCCGCCGGGGGTGGGGTTCCGGGCCTCCTGTCTCTATTCCTCGCGTACCGGTCTCGCAGTTTTCACCCTTATTGTTGCGGTTTTATTGAATCCGCTGCGCATTGTCTGCGCGCGAGCGAAAGACGCGGCTGTTGTTCAAAGAAAATTGGCGCGCGGTTCGAAAACGCGTTCCCCCCGGTCCTCCACCCTTCGCCACGCCATTCTGTTCATCTTTCAGCCAGTCGCCCGCGAGAGATCGGGTTTCACGGCTGCGTAAATATGGTAAAAAGATCGACGACGTAATGTCGTAACGTTGTTGCGCACCTTTCGGCCATCGTGTGTATGCGAAACTTTTCACGTAAATCTGCATCAGTCGGCAGAAACAAGCGCGTTTCATAGAGCTTTGAGAAATAGTAAGCAGTTAATTTTCTATTTTTAAATTCTCGAAAAAATGAATTGCGATCACGTTGATGTTCATCAGGAAAACTGGAACATGTAAATTTCAAAGAGTGACGAATACTTCTTCTATTTTCGTTTATTTTCTATGAAATTAACTAAGAAACAGTATTTTTTACGGATGATATATCGAACGACACTTGATCAAAGATTCTTTTATTACAAAGTACATTGTTTCACGGTTTAATGAAATACTCTTTCAAACGCGTAGGACAAAATGTGTCGCGAGCCGTATTTGAATCTCCGGCGCTCGCCGAGAATCCATAAGTTCGTTTCGGAGCAGCGGGGGATGAAAAAAAAAGGGCGCTTAATAGCCGTCAGCCTCGTGGCTGTTGACTCGTGTAATGAAAATCAAGAGTAATCGAGAGGGCGATGGCTTTTGTCGGGGACGCATGAATTTCGACGGACGACCATTAATTATTCGAAATTAAATATCCTTCGCCAGCTTTAATTAAAATGTTTACGATATCGTTCAACCGGCTTATCGGCGACATTTCGCGCCGTTGATATATTAAAAACAGACGAAATCATTCGTCACCGAGAGCGCCGATATTTTTCACTCGCATACTCGATCTGCATGGACCGTAAAAAAAAATTGTTTTGTCATAAAAAATATTTTGATCAACTGTACGATATCGAAATCCGGGATAACAATTCGTCCCGCTCGTCGAATCGCCGATTCCTTACTCCGAAATCGGCTAATGCAATTATATTCATGGTCTCCGGTAATATTTCCGTAATTAAAATTCCGTCCTTTTTCGAGAGAGAGAGAAAGAGAGGGAGAGAGAATCGGTCCTTCAACCTCCACCACCGCTGACTCTTGCGAGCAAACGATTCTTGTTTGTCTTGCAAACAAAGGGTTTCTCGCGAGGGTCGGGGAAACGTCGCGGATGACGATGGTCGGGGGCAGAGAGAGTGAGAGAGAGGAGGCGGTGGAAAATAGGGGCGGAATTATTACATCTTTTGTCCGAAGGCTCGAATCGCCCCGTTTGCGGAATTGCGCGATCGCGATTCAGCCCACGATTGCGGACGCCGAATGCCGAGCGTGCGAGCGCGCGCGGCGGGTCGCCGAGGCCTTTGTTAGTTTTGACTAATTTCCACCGCGGGGTAATCCGCTTCAATTCGAACTCTCGCGAGCGGCGAGCGGTTATTCCATGAAACTGGATACGGTATATTTCACGTTCGTCTGACGGGAACCTTCCGTGTGTCTTGCATCAATCTCCTCGGCTGCTACAAAACGCCTCTCAATTGCGTGTCAAATACTATAGCAGGAACAAATTTTTTCCTCATATCCCTTCACGCAGAGTCATTTCCACTCGAATTACAACATCAATAACAAAGTATTTTCTCTATTAAAATATAACTATACTTTTTTATAAATCACGCGTTAAATATTCGTAATTAAAAAATTTGTGATAAACAAGAACGGAAGTTACGCGCTTCGTGATTTAAGCTGGCGGTTCGAGACAATTAAACATTGCCGCAGTATAGCGGAGTTAAGAATTTAATACGTATTTGACGCTTGCTGCACCGTCGCCGATCTACCCCTTCGGGCGAGTTTAATTCTTGTAGGTCCCATCGGTGACTTTATCGCGAGAAATTGCCACGCTCCGGAAACCGTCGTTACAGCATCGTTACCGTAAGAACTTACTGCCGGCATTGTTACGGCTAATGGTACCGAACTTGGTTAACTTTCAGTTTTACCGCCGATTCGGATTAAGAATTTATGGTAACGACTGGTTCTCGGTCTATTATCCACCGCGAAGGGGCGAGTGAGACGTTTTCCAGCGTCGCGCTTTAATTACGACACTCGCGCAGTTATTTTTCCGCCTATGGGGACATTACATCGCGTTAGAAAGTGTTCATTTATGTGTTATGTCATGTAAGCACTTTCGTCTTGGAATTGATACAGATGGTAGAGCAAGCCACGGCGTATCCGCCACTACGGCGGAGCATTAAGGCTCTATCACGTATCAAAAACTATTTTGCAAAAGCTCAGAAGCTAACAGTTCAGAAAAGAATATTTTATAATCTTCATTCTTGAACTATAATATAATACTGTAATATAGAATATAATATTGAATAATAAAAGTGCTTTGAAGATAAAAGTTTCAAAGCACTTTCGTATTTTCTTTTTCCGTTCTCGTTCATAATAGCGCGACACGGCTTTAAGAGCGTCGGACAAAATAACGTCAGAACAAGTCGAAGGAAAGATTCGAGTCTCGTGTGTCATCTAATCCGAGGACCTCTCGCCGACAGGCAATTGCATTAACGAAGAAACATGGCGCGACAGGAGCGGACGCGCGCGCGATCAGAGGCCAGAAGTTATAACTCCACTCGACTCTCTATTTTTATCCCCCCCCGCCACCCTCCCGCCGTCGTCCGAAAGTACACCCGTGGCGTGGCAACTTCTTCGCAGTCGGCTAACTTCTGCTAATAATGGCGAGACATTAATTTCGTGCGATTGGGCCCGGCGGACGGTCGCGACAAAGGCAACAAACGGGATAGCTTTGCGAGGAGGAGAAGGAGGAGGCGGGGAAGTCTCCCTCTCTCTCTCTTTCTCTCTCTCTTTCTCGGATAAGATGATCCTCTCTCGTTTTCTCCTTGGCGGGTCCTTCCTCGCGCTAGTCCTCCCTCGTTCGAGCATTCGAATTCTCTCTGCAGCGAGAGAGAAAGAGAGAGAGGAGAGAAGGGGTGAGAGGAGGAGAGAGATAGCGGGGTGTGCGTTTTAACCCCTTCTTCTTTACGCCGTGGCCGTATAATCCTTCCCTCTCCTCCGAAGCGGAGCGGTCGGTATAATCGCGCCACACTGCTGCTCCCGTGGGAGCCGTTGCTCCCGACACGATTCTCCGAAGGACGAAACGACGAAAAGTTTAATGAGTCCGCCTACCACGCGTTTTCGGCCGCTAAGATTGCGCTTGCCGACATTCTCTTACGATCCCGATTTGTAAGACGTGAGATTTCCCTGCGAAAACGACGCGCAATCAGTCAATCGATGTCGATGGACGGACGATTAAGATAAGAGTGCCTCGTAGACAAATTTCCGTTTTAAACTTTGCCTTCAGTTACTTTGCTCTAATCACAAACGCGATAAAACTGAGTCTCTAGAAATTAAGAAGAAAAACTAGACAAAATTCACTTAGGAATATATGTATGATACAATATTATCAGACTATCGAGATTCTACTCGAAAATAGCAACTTCTCTACTTTATTCATATCGATTTTGTTTCACTTATTATTGACAAGAAAAACTATGTGAGACTAGCGTGAATCGAAAATACGATAAGGAAATCACTAAAAGTGATAAAAATTAGATGTAAAAATAATTCTATGAATGGAAAGACGTTTTTAATAAATCTTGTTTCGCTCTAATTACGAGACAACTGGAAAAATTAAAATGGATACTCTATTTCCTGCGTTACTGTGTGTCACTAAAGAGCGTATTATTAGTTTTCCTTTCGCTTCGATCGATTAACAAGCGTCATATTGTCCGCACATCCGGCGAAGTTGAATTGATTGATTAGATCGAAGGATAATCATCAATCATCCGCGTTTGCTGCTTGGCCGTCGGTACGGCACAATTATGTTGAATACGCTCTGTAATCCGCTGCGTATCGAAAGCCGAGCGCAGGCAAAACGCAATAAAACCGTGCAAACGCGAGGATCTGGCGATGTTTCGCAGCGGAAACGCTACTAGAGGCTAATGGGCCGTCTTAAATATGTAAGGGTAGTCTGTGCCCACCCGGGTGCGCATAACAATAAACCAACACTTAAGACATACTCCGTGACACAATGCCAAGTCACACTCTCGGCGCTAACGATCTCACTTGCGAGTTTCCTACATCGAGCTCTGCATCCATGCGAAGCGAATGACTCGATGGAAAATTATTTTCGTGAAAATTATCCGCGAGATTTAACATGTTTTTGTCATCTCGAATAAAACGTTAATAGATAGTTTGTATAATATAAATTAATAAATATAATTATTAATGTTTCGTTATAGTAATTCTGAATTTGTAAGAGAATTTGTAGGAAAAAACTACGATGAATGCTTGTAGAATATTCAAATACTGTCTTTTTCCAACTACAATGACGATTTTTATTTTTGCTAAAATTGCTTCCTGATTGTTCTTACAATCATTGTGTAATAATTTTTATTTTCTATTTTGTTGCCTGCATTTTTATTAAAAACCACGCTTTTTAAGCCAATCCGTTCTAATAAAAGTCCCGAGAACAGTCGTGCGTTTTTTTTCTGGGGAGCGATAGGAGTCGCGATCTCGTAATAAAAGCTAACAATGATGAAAATATTGGTTCCTAAAGCCGCACGGGGTGTCGTTAACGACTCTCTTGAAACAGCGACTCGCGACGTTGCGAGAAGTTGCCGCTCCCTTGGCGCCCGTCGAATTTCTTTACAAATTTTCCACACGTTACATCTCTCTTTCCCTTTCTCTCTCTCTCTCTCTCTCTTTTTCGCGCGTACACGATACGGCGGTTATAACTTCCCGTTGCTTCTCTTTCCTATTGTAATATCGCGGCGAGCTGGCGGAGGAAAGGACTGTGCGTGAATGAACTAACGTTTTTGTTTTTTTTTTGGAGTTATATTTTAATTATGTCATTCACCCTCTTCCCAAATACCCTCGATGCAAGACCATCAGCGAGAAATAACCAAATAGAAGACAAAATCCCAACGAGCATGATAAGACATTATCGAATTTTGCTAGATATATTTGAACCGCTGAGAATCAAAATGGCATAACTCAATTTCTTCTCACTTTGAGACACAAAAGATTTTAGTTAAATGTAAATTTAGACTTTATAACAATTTATAATTTGATCGATTAAATCTACAAAAGAAATGTGAAAATTTCATGTGATAAAGAAATTTTAGTGATTTATGATTTTTCTTGTTTTTTAATAGTCTCTGAAAGAGAATTCTACCACGTACTCACTTTCTTGAGTTATATGGATTTCGGCTCATATATATCTACACGTGAATTGTCACGAATATCTTTTCGTTACTGAACAGATATTTTTTGGAAAAAGTATATAATTTTTTTTTCTTGATATTTGCACATATCGGAAACTGTATATGCGAATAGTTTAATAACCAGCCGAGATATGAGCTTGTCACGAATTAACGACAACACTGATTTAATTTAGTAGACTAGCTGAAACCTACAATTAGAGTTTAATTGGACTGTAGTTAAACTAAGTTTAACAACTTAAAAAGAAAGTCGCAGTGTCGCAAGGTCGCGATCGATATTTAGCGTAAACGAAACCTCTTTCGGGGAGTATCCTTAAATTCGCTGTTTGCGAGCGGCCGACCGATAACGCCGGAACATTATAAATTTAAGCGCTTTTAGCGAAAGCTACGTTAGGTCACAACCGTTTCGCACGCAAGCTGCACTTTGCATGCCGCATTCCGGACGGCTTGCCACCCTTGTTTGACCTGGCCAAGTGGTGTTGCGCTCGAAGTCCGAATGCATAATTAATCGGGTTATCAATTAAAGGCACACCGGTGACTCGTAACCGCGCTCTGTATGGTTACCGACTCCTTGTTTATATCAATGCATATTATCGACTCGCTGTAACGGGACTGGCGCAGGTACTGATTGACAGGTGATTAAATTCAATTAATTCGAAAACAAATCGTCCCATTGAATCCAATCACAGACGATTTTTCCAATATCCTCAATTACTTTTCAATTTGAAATATTTTAACAATTCAGCTTCAAGTAACTTTTTATTTTATTAAATTATCACCCGTAGGAGTTAATCGATGAATAAATCTTATTACGCGATCAAAAATTATCTCAATGTATTATCATTGAAAATTTATATACACAGAAATTTAATTTCCGATTGTTTGTTACGCAAAAACTATTGATATTCCGATATATCGATACAATCACCATTATTACTGATTTGATTCCTAATATCATTAAAATATATACGATACGGGACACATTCTCTCTGTATAAAGTAATGCGATGCGTATTTATATTGCAGCAAAAATTATTTGATCCGCTCTCTATCGGGCAATATTCCAAAATATATACAATGCCGCGTAACCCAACAGTTTATATATAAAGATTAAATTATTAATTGATCTGTTGTGCTCTGTATGGCCTGTTATAACATTTGACGGGTAATAAAGAGTAATAATAATCGCGGTATTGCAAAACAAACAACAGATAATCCGAAATAAATCTGCAATCGACATTAATTCTGATTCTTCAAAAATAATCGTATTACTTTCCGATGCTTTTCAAAATTTATTAGAATTATATCAGAAACCGTATTATTTAAAATAATTTCGTATAGCGAGAAGAATAAAATGCTGGCTTAATTTGTCGCTTCTTATATTTCTTATTAAACATTAATATAGCTTTTCTTGTCCAACATTTAATTAAATGTGACTTTTCGAAAAGTTTCTAAATTTCAATATTGGACATTTCGCCATTTTCATTATAAAATTATTTCTGAATTCTAGTAATTTATTAGTTCGTTTCTAATCAAGCGAAAAAAGATTATTATTTTTAGGTTAATCTCGTTAAGCATGAGATTTAATAATAATAGGTTGCATGAAATATCCGCTTCGATAAATAGAAGCGAAAATATGTACCGCATTTTATTCATGACTGGTTATATACGCGTGACTAATTGACCATGTAGTTTGTTCGTTACGATTTGATGTCATTGCGTTATAATAATCGCGATTTGACAGGCTTATAATATCGCACTGAGTGCTTCGAATTAAAGATAGAAACCAGAATGACATATTAAAGAATAAAAATGTAAAATATAAAAGTTAACATTTATTCCAAAATTATATCATCAATAATTTATATTTCTCCAATTAATTATCAATATTACTATCATTGTGTCATTATATATTACCGAGGGGTTGATCACGGGTGGTTTTCATGTACAAAAATTACCCTTGATTGATAGATTACCTTTAAATTACCTCGGATTACTTAAGATTTTTACCTTAAATTACTTAAGATTATATCAATATACTAAGATTATATTGAGATTTATACCAATTTATACCCATTTAAAAGATTTATACCCATAATTATCAAAGATTTCGTTTGGATTACCACTGAATTACCTAGCCCTTGTACAAAAATTACCTCAGTGACCAACCCCTCGTATATTACGTATTTTCAAATCATAAACAGCGCAAGTGGATGCTTTTCGTGTTGTTCAGTTATGCAAAATATTGACAACGCGATGAAAATATCGTAAAAAGATTTATGCTTGATCGCGGATCAATTCGAGAATGCGAGTATGCTTTTGAAGACTGGTGCGCCCTCGCGTATGTTAACATCGCGATTGGTTAGGTACTGACCGAATCGTAGAACGAAATCGTGATTATCCCCGGAGGTGGATTTACCGCGCGGTTTACCGACGATCAAGTAACAAACTACTATTACCATAGGAACGCTATTTACCGCGGGGTATGTGCACCTGACTCGATTAATCGATATCGGTGTATCCATTGAGTGGGAGGATAGTACTACGATCGCGCGAAATTCATCTAATGAAATTGCCGGCCATTCGCGACATTGCAGAAACTGTCACTTAACCAGTGACGCTACGATCACACGGATCACACTTGAGAAATCTGTCGACTTATCGTTCAAAAAACAGTATTCCGCAGTGGAATTTTCGTCGAATCGGCGACGCGTGGTGCTCGAAGGCCGCAATATGTCAAAATTTATTGCCGGATCGTTATAATTACTCGTGAGTCAACGAGAAATGCAGTGTCTCGACGTGTGATTTTTTTTCCCGCGGTCGGAAACTGAATTCGGAGAAGTCACGTCGATATTTGTCTGGGATTAGATATATATACGTAAATACCTGGCGACGATCCGCGCACCCTGACCGTATTTCGGGGAGTATATCCAAGAATAGGCGAAGACGGTGCTCCAAGGATACTCCAGTAGGTTGCTCCAATCTACGGGGATTGGATCACCGGCACTCGATATATCACACAAAGCATTCACAATTTATATATTCACAACACCACACACACACACACACACACACTGTACTCCAAGCACACATGGATTATATTTCCCTCACACACGCACTGTATTCACACGCGAGAACGATAGCGAGAGATACGGAGCAACTCGGATACATATCTGTACCGTCCCGACGCGGTTCTAGAACTAACCTTTTTGGGCGCGCAATTGCGAGCCCTCCGAAATTTCAAAGTAAAGGAACCAATCACGTCGCGGCGTTCGGGTGTGCTCTAGCTGCACTTGCTGCACTTCATATGAGATGCATGTACACTCGGTCTTTGGAGGAAGAAAGAGAGAACGAACATAACGAGTGCAGAATAATTTATTAAAATACCATTTATAAAGAAATAAAATACAATATTTTATTTAACAGAAAAATGATTAAAATAGTGAATTAATTATAATAATTTATTTGATACATATAATTATTTCTTGTATTGTAAATTATATTAAAATATTGAAACATAAACAATGAAACAACGGACTTTTGAGCATGGGAATTATTTAACATAGAAATAAAAATTCAAAGGAGATGTAAATGAGAAAATTTTATTCCAGTCGATTTTAATAAAAGTACATACAATTCAAAATTTCATTATAAAAATATAAAGAGGTTATATTAACAGTCGGAACGTATTCAATTTTGAAGTAACACACATCTCGACTTATGTTTGATTATATCTTGTGCACCGTAAATATCACTATCAAAATTATAACGATAAGCACTATCTCGTGAGTTACCAAAAGAGATACTATTAAGATTAGATCTATTAATTTTTAAGAATCAGATAGATTATGTGATGGCTTTCTCAATTTTAAATTAAAAATCTTTAAATATCTAGCAAAGATTTTTAGCCAAAAAAATTGAATCTGATGCTAAAGATTGACTCCCAATTTCCAAAAGTTAAGATTAGCTTTAAAATGCACTGCTGTTTCATCTTCTACTTAAATGTGTTAGTGGAATTATCAACTTTTTTATATAACTCTTGGCTAAAATGATAAAACTCTCTTTATTACCATCATAACATGAAAAGATTGTCAGGGAAAAGAATTGACAATAAAACAATGTATTTCAAGTAAATTTTATTAATTTATTAACGGTTTATCTAACAAAAAAGCAAAAGCTCCGCATCGCATCTCTAACATTTACTACGCATAAATTTTACATCGATAGTGATGTATTTCGAATTTGGCCTACATGTTGGATTTATTCAAATGCATTAGGGATCTATTATCACTCCCAACGTAGATTGTCCTTGACATGGTTATTAATTAACAGGTACAAGGCTTGCACGAACACTTTCCACCTGATTTGCAGCCACATTGGTCTGTAAAAAAAAAGAATATAATTTGTTAATCACAAAGAAAAGATCTAAATTTTTCTAAAGAAAAAGATAAAAGCAATCATTCACAATAAAATCTAAAAAAGACCATTTTAAACAACTTTTTAAAAAAAGCTAATTGTTGGCTTCTTAGTTTTCGTGTAAAATATGGAAAAGTTATTGCTTTTTGCCAATTTAAATGTAAACTCAAAAATTATGAAAATAAAGTCAATAAAGGAAAATATGGAGTAAATATGTAAGTGGAAGGACTAAATGGAAAAGGAATGCATAGTGTTCCGGGAAATCTTTTCATGACTCATTTCATTACGTGTAACGATCGAAATGACCGGCGCGGCGTAGAAGCTTCAAATAATATATCACGCGCAATTGCACTACGCAACGAAATTGCGCCACAAGACTTGTGGAATTGCGATGTTACAATGTTAAGGGGAATGATGAGCCGACATCGGGGCGACGGCCGATATTAACCGGTCATTGTCCGGGATGAAAAACAAAAAATAATACAGTTACTAGTCGGCGCGTGTTCTTGTTTGTCGATTGTTTGTAAAGAGAGACATTCCGATGCGATATTGTGAAAACGGGTTCGACAACTCGCAACTGGTTGTAATTAAAAATAATAACTCGTTAGGAGCAGGACGAACAAGTAGTAAATTGCAGAAAAAGAGTAAAATGCAGTGTTAATTTCTAATATAAACATTACCCTTGCATCCGGAATCGCAGCAGGAGCAATTGTCACCGCATTTGCAGTCCTGGCATTTGTCTGTAATAAATTTTAAAAAATTATTTTCTAGATTTAAAGACAGATTAGAATTACAAAATGTTACAATTCTAAATGATGCATATGTTTAATTAATAATCTGTAAATTATTTAAAAATTGTACATAAAGTTTCAACAAAAAAACTTTAATAATTCAGTAATTGATCAATCATTGCCCTTTGACCGTGCACTGCCGAATCAATGATAATTAGAATATATATCAATCGCGTGATGTCTCCTTAAAAAGTATAAATCTGTTCTCTGTTACGTTTTATATTCAATAGCTCCTCTACAGAGCAACAATAACAATTGAGGAAACGTCATGTCAAATTCTCTATTAATGTCCATTAAGTAATTTAAGAGCACTCACCCTTGCATTTATCGCATCCTGGTCCCGGCATCTTGGTCAGCTTTGGCTTGTCGCTTCACAGTCGAGGCTCGAACAGATAATGTAGCGGAATGCTTACTCGCCAGTAGAACGTCGTGGCTTCGAATTTATCGATCGTTCCCCACCAGGGCCGGGCTTGGTTCCGAGCGACTTGACAAGCGCAAGGCGCGGCGTGTGCAATCGTCAACATGCGTGCTATGCGCAATTCTTCAGGGCCGTGTGACTCCAGCGGCACGAGTTTTTCTAACAGGTTGTCGGCTGGGATGACGCAGGAAGCGGCTTATCATGTTATCTCTATCTGGTCCCAGTGTTGTTACTTTCCTGTAGATATTTAATTCGAATCAATGCGTTTATTTCTTAATATAATTTTAAATGTATTCGTTCTCATCTTTGCATACAAATACGAATTTGATAATTATACAGCTTCAAAATGTTAGTGTAGACAGTATCAAACTATAGTTTTTATCTATAGTCATAGATAAATTTAAAAATAGCAATAGATTAAATAAATTCGCTTATCAGAATCAAAGATATACTGACTTTGAATATTTTAATTTTTACATCACATTATTTCTAAAGAATTTGGTCTAACATAATCATAAATTGAATATTTTCAACTTGTAAACTAGATATTTAATATAGAAACGAATGAATATACGGAATAAAAGGAGTGATTATAAACATTACTCATACAAAAAAATAATTTTACGATAATTTAACGAACGAAAATTTTCATGCATTTTCACGGTGCTTGACCGATATTTGTTATGTGTATCAGGAAGTGAAAAGTTATATAAGATAAAAAAATTTTGTTCAAGTCTGGCATATCAAGGCCGCTCAAATCATGCCAATAATACATGTCCTCGTACAATATGTTCTCCTTCCTGATTGCCTAATTAAAAATTCAGTGCCCGCGATATTGGCACAGATCTCGAAGGTGTTATTGACTCGAGATCGACGGCCCTGTCGCATTGTCGATACGAGACCAATCACGAGAATCCCAAGAAACGACGCAATATTGTTGCGCTTTACGCGTCGTATCGATAACGAGAGAGAAAAGAGAACCTACCTCGTCATTTTAGAATCTGAAAACCATGTAACTAATGATCGCCGCGCGCACACTCTTTGAGACCTTCTTATCCGATTTTTTGCTACATTCACGCCATTTTTCCACAGATTTTACGACGTCTCTCATAAAATCGTTCTTGTCGAGATTCTCTCGGAGCAATTCCCATTAAAAAGCATTCTGTGTTTTCTTCTCCTATTTTATATTCGAGGTTGAGATTATTTCGTCTAGCGATGTGTACAACAATATCACGCACTTCTTTCCCAACTGCAATAATGCTGAATATAATGTTAATATTAGGATGGTAAAACTTACGAACTAGGTCGTCACATTTACTATTAGATAAGAACGAGAATGTGTAGACTTTTGAATTGACGTCACTTCTTTTCGTTATGTATATCCATTTTACTGCATGCTATTTTTCAAGAAATAGGTTCGAATTCGAAGAACAGATCTAATCTTCCTGATTCGAAAGTAGGAAATCGAGTTATCGCAATTATAACTGTGACTAAACAGTTTAGAAAAAGACTGCTTAATCTTGTGCAACAAAATGGCAATAAAATACGCAGCAATGTATACAGTGATTTTATGACACAAAAATGCGAAATAATTGGCGAAACAAAAGAATAATTCAAATTGCACTTTTAATAAAACTGAATTTACATATAAAAAAAATGTTAATTCTTAATTCACATATAAAAAAATCATAAAACATTAATTAACGTGCATTATAGATTTTATTCTTTTATATAAAGTACTAATATTAAATTAACAAATTAAAGACTAATATTAAATTAACAAATTAAAAACTACATTTTTGAGATATGATACGTTTTGCGAATTTTTCTTTAAAATACATATCTGAAAAAGACCATTGTTCACTTGGCGATAGCTCTCTTTTCCGCTTTTTTGATCACTCTTAAAATTCGCTCTTCGCAGCTTCATATCACTCTCGATGCGACAAATGTTTGAATAATTCCTCTCGGTGCACACGCTTGAGAAAGTGCAAATTGTTACGCAATTGAGCCCCCGGAGGATAAGAACTGTCTATTCTAATATGCACTAATATGCAAGGGGATATTATCCGCGTAATCCGTATCCATCTTTCCGTGTTATCCATCCGTGTTATCCATCTTTTGCGTCCGTAAATCGGTAAATAATTCATTTTGTATGACCTGAAATAATAAAATGCAAAACTTATATTATATATTTTGTTCTCTGTAAGACCTGAAATCTTCTTAAATTATATTTAAATTTAATTTATAATTCAAATTTAAAAAATATATATACATATTAGACACAACTTTGGATTAAAAAAAATTCTTCATTTTTCATTCTGATGAATATGCTATTTAATTTTAATATTAATTCAACCATTCACTTTTGTGTCGGATTAAGACTTTACCTTGTTTTGACTTTTTATCTTATGTTATTACTCCAATCACCTTCCGAAATAATACAAAACAAAGTAGAATCTTAATGCATTGTAGATCTTGCAAATTATATTAATATTTTTATTAATGCCATTTTGCTTACCTCCTTTGGTCGATTTGAAGACAGTCGAAATTTCGGATTGGGCGTAGTCTGTTTTAGGTGTTGATAATATTTCATCCATTTGCCGATTCTTTTTTAAATGAGACTCCTTGTCCTTTATGTACAATCCAACTGGCGAAATGACTTTACCTTGTTTTGACTTTTTATCTTCTGTTGTTATTCCAATCACCTTCTGAAATAATACAAAACAAAGTAGAATCTTAATGCATTGTAGATCTTGCAAATTATATTAATATTTGTATTAATGCCATTTTGCTTACCTTCTTTGGTCGTTTTGAAGATAGTTGAAATTTCGGATTAGGCGTAGTCTTTGTTTTAGGTGTTGATAACATTTCATCCGTCTGTCGATTCTTTTTTAAATGGGACTCCTTGCCCTTTATGTACAATCCAACTGGCGAAATGACGTGATCATAATTTTCCACTTGTTGATAGATCTTCACGTGTGGATTAATATTAGATTTGTCTTGCTTGTTCTCGTTTGGCAGCATGTTGGGAAAATACGTGCGCTTTGATCTTTTAACGGGTGTTCTTCCGGGAGTCATAAAAAGTTTCGGCTTTGAAATAACTGTTTTATTAGTAGAATGTTTAGCTGCTAAAGGACTTGTACTCTTCTTTCTTGGTGAAAGTTTTGGTACCCGTAATGTTGATTTATCCCCTAGTAAACCCGTCGCCGTGCAAGTACCGAATTTTTTGTTGGACGTCTTCTGAGCTCGAACATCTTTTCTGTCACGAGGAGTACGAGGACTATTCAATTTTGCTTGATAAAGTAAACTGAGCAAAGATTTTTGCTCTTCTAAATAATCCTGATATTTCTTCATACACATTAAAACTTTCATGAATTTATCATCATTCGTAGTCGGCGATTCGGTGATTACAATATTCGAATATGTTTCTTCCGTTCCGTCCGTCGACTCGGCATCAATCTCCATCAATATCTTTGCTGTATCGAGGCACCTCTGTCTTTTCTTTGCTATCTCATATATGAGCGTATTTTCAAAATCGTCCAGGTCAATTATTTTGTGATGCTCACTACGTTTTGTTCGCTGCTTAAGCATATCAGATAATTTGTTCAATTCCGTTCCATCGTCTTTTTCATACGACACCAATCTCTGTTGCAGATTTTGCGATTTACGTGTTTTATTCTGTTGAGTTGCCGAGTCTGAGATGCATGTTGCCGCTTTCTTCATCTCTTCGTGAATGTCGACTGAGTCTCTCAGAGAAGCCATTTGACTTTCACACGCACGCCGAATATTATCCATATGTTGAAACGGAGACTGTAATTGAGTCTTCTCCCTTGCTGCGAGAGTTTCATCAGAATATAATTCTTCGCAATACGCTTCTACATTTTCAAATGTTGTCGTGCTGTCGCTCAAATTTTCTATAGTATTTTTTGATATACGCCGAGACATTTTCTTAGGGCTTTTATTGATGTTACGTCGGGGAGACATAAGCATTAAATATAAATCTTTATCAGAATTTCCAGAAGAAAGAGATTTCCGTAAAAGATTAGATTTCAATTCTTGACTTATTCTTCTTACGGACCTTGGTGTCAATATACCAGGAGACTGAGGCCATACAGGAACTGTTTCATCGTCTATAAATTTACTCATTTTCTGAAGTTCATTATTAAATCTAAGTAAACTTATTTCTGGACATTGTAGAGAATCAGTATTTATAACTGATTCTTCAATTATAGTTAGTAAACCTTCTGTAAAAGCTTTGGGTGAATCATAATAGTTGGCAGACCAACGCCTGAGTAAACGTTGTTGCGTAGCTGCTTCTTTCAATGATTTTTGATCCGCCAATGAATTTAAAAAGGCCTTTAAATCATTAGGATCAAGTTCCTCTTTGGAATTTTTATCGCTTGTTGAAACAGGCCTTTGATCATCTTCCGTAGAGTAAAAATTATATTTTCTACTTGGTAAAGGCTTTGACAATGATGGTGCATTAAAGACAGGAACAATTGTTTCAACTTCAGCATCACGACTTATTTTGATTGCACTCTTGAAAGAAGGAAAAAATTGGTTAGCTTTAATATTGTAATTTGTATCTCTCTTCAAAATTCTATTGAGTGCAGAATAGCTTTTGGATTTTCTAAGTTCTTGATTAAGTAAGAGTGTTTCATTTAAAGAATCTATTGACATGGAACGTGGACGCCTATTAAAATTCCATTGTTTCCCGGCTGCATTTTCACTTGATTGGCAATCAATGTTTTTGCTGGCTGTAGTCTCGAATAATGTAGTATTTAATTGTCTTTCAAGATTATCGTATTCTTTAATCAGGTATTCATTATGAAATAAATTTATACGTTTATTTAAATCTGGTTTAATCGACATGTATGATGTTTCATCTGAAACAGTGCTTGTAATCATCGATAGAGGCTGGCTATTACCGTATGTGGTATTATAGTTTTTCTTAGGAATATTGCACGGGTCGATTAAAGAAGTACATTGCTGATTATCTAAATGACCTGCTAGAATAACGGAGCTGTCATGCTTTAAAAAGCCATGTTTATCATCTTCATTTTGTTTACATCTTGTCTGATCCACTCTGTTCTCTGATGTTGCTTGAGACTTGGCCTCATTTATTTCGTCATCATTTAACGTTTGACCTGTAAATACACACGTATATATATGTATAGATTATATATTCGAATTTAAGCATATCATATAAACGTAAAGAATTAAATATCAATTTATGTAAAATAGAAAATGGGATAAGAATTAGAACTTTAACAAGACTAAGATATTTATATTTTATTTTATATGTAATATACACTTTCCAAAAAATATATATAAGTGAAATAAGCATTTTGTTTTTCTTTTAAACAATATATATATATATATGTATATACATACGTACATAGTATATAATTATACGTACAATATACATGCAGTATATGTAAAATTATATTTCTCATTTATAAATTTCGAGTATAAAGCAAAGAGAGAAAGAGAGAGGCAAAGGAAAACATTGGCGTACTTACGAAAACTAGCCAAGGAATCTATGAAATTATGGGCATGTCTTCGTTGACTGCTCATTGTACCTTCTTGAGAAGGGATTCTATCACATAACGATGTAAAAATGTGAAGAGAAAGCAATTTATTCGAGAAACTCACGCGGATATACAACAACGTGACCGGTAACGGAAAGAATTTCACTGAACGGCCAAACCTGTTCGAACAGTCGGGTATACCAACATAATCGACCACGTGATAATTTAGAAATTTCGTTCTTATTATAAGATTGGCACCATTACGTTGCACGCGCCGATTGGTTAGGCACTAGAAATAATTTTGGAACAATCGCGCCCCAGTGAGTAATAGTTGGTAAAATCGATATCGAATCGATTCAACAACGATTTGACCAATCACAGCGCAGATCAATTGGACGCCACATCTCTAGTCCGAGATTACCGGTTACAGATTTTCAACAATATTTTTTTTTCGTATTCGTTCACGGTTCTACAGAAATGGGTTATCGTGTGCAAATTGTATTCTAAAACCATGTAAAACATGATAACGAATTGTCATTTCGGTTCGCAAGCGATTTAGATACAGACTCGGAGATTCCGTTCGTTTCAATGAATTCAGATCAACAGGTAGTGAATACCGGCTTGCGACCACCCACTGTATACGATCAGAAATACGTGGATTTCGTAGATAACGTATTGAAAGAAGCAGCCGGCGATTTTGAAAAAGAGAAAAAATGTATGTGGCTCATTATGCCGTTTAACGGTTCAGCACAGCTACGTTTCTTTTCAACTTTTTCGATTCATAAAGCAAGAGCATATACACAAGTTTGCTACGTTCTCTCAAAAAAAAAAATTTCACAAATATAAATACGGGAAATGTAAAAAGAGATTAGGATTAAATAAAAGTATGATGAATTTCTTTATTTTTCGTATTTTATTTTATTTTGAGGTTAAATTACCTCTAATTATGACCATTAAAGTAGATATTAATTTTCTTAATTAAATTCTCCTTGTCTTTAAAAAATTGTCAACAAGGCTAAGAATGTTGGAAAGTACGGCTGACATAATTATTCTTTAAAAGTAATAAATTTCAAACAAGTAGTACGAGCGAACATAGAATTTACTGAATATTTGTAATCAATGCAGCAGTAAAATAAGAAATACTTTCAGTCTCTGATCAAAGTCTGCTGAAACTATACAAGTTATTTGATGGAACGTTTGAAAGAGCCTTAGATTTATATGAGCATCAACGAGTGACACAAATATCCACGTTTAATGCAATTATAACGGAGCCATGTAAGAGTGCTAATGAAGCTAGCTGGCTAATGCAAGTTAAAGGGCATTCTGGAGCATTGTACACGCTTTTTCCAGACATAAATTATTGCACTTGTGCTGCTTTCAGGTATAATGATCTGTGTGAATAAATTGTTCGCTTGAAAAATAGTGTAATTATATTTTCCAAAATTTTACACATCGAATGAGAAAAAGCTTCCAGTACATATTTTATAAAAATTGTTACAAAAAATTCTTATATGGCTCTTGCAATGTTACAGACATCAAGTTCTAACAGATCGGTCTGCTTTCACTTGTAAACACATCTTAGCAGCTTGGTTGGCCAGTATTGACAACAAGAAGTTGTTGCATCAACAATTAACACAGAAACAGTTTGACAATTTACTGTTATATCAGGTTTCGAACAAACATGATGACTTCTAACGTAGAAGACTACATGTTGGTTGCAAAAATGGGATTAACAAATTTAAAAATTGTGATACAATTATTAAAAGCTATCAACTTTAAGGAGGTACTTAGAATGTGTCTATATAGAATGTATTTGCGTGCTTCCCTATAATGTGATGAAAATATGGTATTATTTAGATAGCTACTTGTCTCTGCAGTGAAAATGGATTAAAAATCACAGTCGAAGACGCGAAATGTATGCAGGCCAGTGCATATATTCCATCTACAGTTTTTGACGAGTTTGAATTGAAAGAGGACGTGACGTTTTCATTAAGTTTAAACATATTGGTGGAGTGTCTTTGTATGTTCTGGCCCACTTCGCAAGAAGATTCCGTTGCAGTGCAAATATTTTACAAAGTAAACTCAGAGTTATTTTCATCTAATATGAATTTAGAGTCTAAAGCAAAAAACATAGATTTTATTTTCAAAATTATACTAAATTAAAGAAAATATTTTAAAGTTACTGTTTAATGTTAAGGCAATATCAATACTGTTATCTGTTATAGGGCACAGGCTATCCTGTAAGCATTATCATTGAAGAAGACGGTGTTATAACAGATTGTTCGTTAAAAACTTTAGAAGTAGACGCATTGTTAGACTTTCATCTTGAGGTAGAAAACGTTGTAAATAAAGTAGTATTACAAACAGAATTATTGAAAGATGTCATGGCTGAGTTAGATCCAACTAGTGACCTAGTCGAGGTATAATGAACAACTTCAACTCAAGAATTAAAATTGCTAGAAAGTTCATTCGATACTTTTTTTTAAATATAATGTTTACGTTCTAGTTGCGTTTATCGCCAGAGGAACCCTTCTTTAGAATTAGCACGGAAGGTCTAGGCGGCATTTGTCACATCGATTTGCCACGTGATAGTGATTTAATAGACACTTTTCAGTGTACATCAACAGCAGTGTCCAATTTCAAGTTAACACATATTAAACCAGCGATGAAAGCGTTATCGTGCGCTGACAAGGTTTCTTTAAGAACTAATAACGCCGGCCTGTTGTGTTTTCAGTATATGATCAAAACCGAAGATGGGCAAACTTGTTATATGGAATATTACGTAAGATTTTTTTATAAGTGTACAATCAAATCGTTAATTTAGTACCAATTAGTTTTCATAGCATGTATTTTATATAATCAGTTTTCTTTACGATACAATATCTGGTATATAATTATCTTGTATATTTACAGATTTCTCCATTAATTGATATGGACGGTTAAATAACGATAAACGATTAAACAGTGACGATACTGACGTATCAAGTCAGAAATAAAATACACCCAAATGCCCATGTATAAAAATTATCTTGATAAACATTTATATATATTTTTATATTTAAATAAATTCATAATTTTCATGTTAAACAATTTTTATTTAATATCTAAACATATTGTTATACATATTTTTATTGATACTTTCTTTCTATCATTTCTTTTAAATATCTTAGACTTGCTTTTTAAATAATAAAAGAATTTTATTTCATTACAAATCAATGCGTTTAAAAGTTCGGGAAATTTTTAAATAAAAATACGTATATATATATTTCTATTAGTCATTATTATTCGTAGAAAAAAAAGTAAACATTCATAGAATAGGTAATACAGCGAGTGCTGTATGTGGAACATAATTCACAGTATTACATATTTCATTATGTAATACACGAGATATGAATAGAAAATGTGCACAACAGATGGCTAATTTATGCTTCGGTTTTCATTATACAATACATCCGTTTTACGAACGCATGCATATCAAATACATAAATTTTAATTTCGTAGAAAACATATGTTTTATAATTTTTATAAATTACATTTCAACATGAATGATATTTAGCTTGTATATATTTATATAATCTGACACTAGGTCAACATATCTTATTCACGTGTCACGAGGTTCCCAGAATCGAGCAGCAAGACACGGTAATAAAAATTTCCATGGGACTTTCGGAAGTACAAAATAATAATAATGAAATTTCGCGACAAGTGTTACGCAAAAAATTAAGCTTACCAAAAAATATGTTCAATCAAATTCCATAATTTCGGAAAAGGAAAATACAATAATGTACAACCTCACTTATTCAAGCAGGATTCAAACGATAAGTTACATATTCTTGGAATATTTATAGAAGCACTTGTGAGATTGTGCACGTCTTCAGCTTTGGTATTGAACTCCTCTATTCCTGAACCTTGTATACCCTCGTGCAAACTATGTCATCGACCTTCATGATCTGTAACAGAAATAGGTACGACCGGTTTAATATTTGATAGTGATAGACCTCGTCCGTAACACTAATGTCTCGGAATTATTAATAACAGGTTTCTATAAGCACGAGAGAGAAAGAGTGCGGGAATTATTCCTACGCCGGTGTCTCACGGTATTAACACGTATCGCCAGACGGATCAATGGATCTTTATTGGCACCGTTTCGGAGCTCTCTGCTGTAGAATTGTACGTGTCACGAACAGGAGGAGCGCACGCGATAATTGGCCGGACATTTGACGAATCATTATAACATTAACCGCTCGTGCAACGATCCCTCGGCGCGACGTTTCGCCACGTAAGCTTTTATACTTTAATCGGGCAACTCCTGCGCCCGCATCAGGCGAGACGAATCAAAGTTCAAGTGTTCAGAGAGGAAGGATGCACGTACGCACGCACGAGTGACAAATGCATCTTCCAGCACGATTAACCGCGTCATTCCTCCTATAACTCACTCATTCCGTTACATATCGTCAGAGTTCGCAGGTTGGATGGGGCATTTAATTTAAACCGATACACGTCACGCGAACATAATAATGAAAATAGCTCGGTCTAAGGACAAAATATAACTATGAGTAAAAATAATTCTTAGAATTTACCAATTCTCGTTATAATTAATCTTCCACACACGCAACGAATATTAAATGTGTACATTTAAAGTATATCATAAATTTCGCATCGCATTAATATTAATCAATTTTCAATCGTTAAGAAATGCAGACACACAAGATTGCTTGTCTATAACCGGATCCTCACAAATTTATCATATAACACACGTCTATAGAAACACGAGATATTTTTTGCTTAGTGTTTACCTAGCTGAAGGACAGCGTTACCCCACTGTCAACTTTTAATAGCGTTAATAATAAATGGTCACATAGCTTGATCAATAAGGCTCGTTATCGATTTGCGAATAAAGCATTAAAACCGAGATTAATTTAAATATTAACAGAGCATGAAATAGTCAAGTTATTCATTAATAAAACCGCTGTAGAATTTAATTTGCTCCAAGAAATGTTATAATTTATACATTGTAGAAATCTCTCTTTCATTTTAATCATCTTTATCGTGCGCAAATCAAATTAATCCTCCCAAGAACCTTCTAAAAACGATGCTTACCGCCTTCATCTCTGTCGCGCTGTATTCCCTCTCGATCGTAGTGTCCTTCTCGCCTTTTTGCACCTGCACAAGTTTGTTACCGTCCAAAGTACAGACGCTCTTCACCTTCCTCCCGTCCGCGGTCTCCTCATCGAACTCCTCGCCGAGCTTGAATTTTATCTCGGTGTTTTTGAAGGGGCTGGTTGTCTTCAGCGTGTACGTTCCGTCCTTCTCCGTCAGTTCGACGACGGGGCTGACGCTGCTACCCATTTTGCGCGTCACCATACCCACGCCTGAAAAAAAGGCGAAAGCTGTTTTATTTAAAATCGCACTACACTTCTTATCGGCCCCCTCTACGAAATTCTAATCTACTGGATACATTTATATCACCCAGATGGCTCGTCTCCTCACGTTTATTAACTGCCGACGCTCTCGCGGAAACTTTACTTCGTGATTTAATTGTGAGCTATCGTGACAAGAGAAATGTCCCGGAATTCTTTCTATTTGTTTGCGAGTTTGCAAATTGCTATTTAAATTCGGTGGCAGAATCTCAGGTAGCAAGCTAAGGTTATTTGTCGTCAAAATTATATTTTTGACAATATTTTGACATTAAAATGTCGACAAATAACGTCAGTTCGCTACCTGAGATACGAATGTGAGTATTTTAAGCAAAGAAGATAAAATCGTATAATTAGCGAGGAACGTTCATTGTGATATATCATATCAAGCTCGATTAAGATAACTTTGAAATCATGAATCGAAGTCCACTCGAAATTAATTAGAAAATGAATATTTTATCTGCCAGCATTTCTGACGCCCCCCTCTCAGGAACTTGGTTTCTTATCCGAAAGGCCGTCGAGTCCTCGATATTTCGGAAAAAAAATCAATTGCTTTAAAGAATCCATGCGAAAAAAAATTCAAATGCGAAGTTCACTGCATCTATTAGGAATTTTTTCAGGGGGGAAAAAAAAAGAGGATTTATATGCATCTCATCTCACCTAAAGCTTTCATGTACTCGTCGAACTTTTCGCTCGACTGGAGCTTATAACGCTTGCCCAAGATACCGGTTAGTATACCCGACGACATCGTTCGACGATCTATCACCGACAACTGTAAGAACGGGACTGACTAGCGGCCCGGCCGGTTTGCATGCCTTGGCGCTCGGCGCTTCAGCGATTGATTAGACTTTATATCGTAGGTAGGATGAGTTATCGTCGTAGCGGGACCCGCGGTTCCGCGTTGAAAACCACGACGAGAGAAGTAAACTTTGAAGTTTGACCCACCGTTCGTGCTATTTATAGACATCGTGAATTATCACTCGGAATGACATCACGTTAGCGTATTACGACATGTGGCTGCTTTAACGAAAGACATTTTCTTATAAGTGGAGATTTTCAAAGTAGATATCTCCTTTCTGCAGCAATAAATATCTTTTTGAAATTAAAATAGGACAACTCTTGTTTTAGCTGTGATTCAGGTGACATTTTCGAAAGTAATCATTCGCGTCAATTATTAACGGAAAATACACGTTTGTCTGTGAAATATCAAAGTCTATTTGTCATTCTGAAGCGATTATGACACTCATTTGATTAACAAATCAGCCACGATTCTTTTACCGCCAAACTGTTAGAGCGATTAGTTGCCGTGAGATCGAGAAAATAATTATCAGTTTAAACCGATTTGATTAAAGATTTCACGATGATTCACGACTGCGCTTGACGACGAGCGTGTCTCGAAAACGTTTCTTAAAGTGACCTCGGAAGAAAAAAAAAAAGAAGCGAAGATACTCTTATCTCGCAAGCCAGGTGATAACAAAATTACAGATTTACGTCACGCAAGTGTCGCTTATCGATCTCACCGTTGCTACCTTGGCCGCGAGTTCTCGGAAAAGTTGGCGAACACCGTCGACTTTTTTTCCGCGACGTAATCGGCATGGCAACGCGTCGGAAGGCGACGCGTCTAGACTTGCTCTCTTATTTAATTTCCGGCTCTCCCGAAGATTACTGTAACGACGCGTCGAGCGAGGGGGTGGGAAACGTCGATTCATCCGTCAACGATTCTGCTTGCACCAACTTGTCTCGTGCCGACGTATTTACGATTATACCTTGCCCCGAGCCGCATACTTGGACCTTTGAAGAATATTCATAGTAGGGTAGACATCGAACAAAAATTAATTAATCGCCTTAATTGTCCCGCAGGGACGACTGATTTGCACGGTCGTTTGGACTTGGCGAACCCACGGACCCGAGCTCAATATACTGTGGACACTCTCATACATATTATATATGTCGTAGGCAAATATATTATCGTAGGAAAATGGCTTTTTTAACTATGTTTTGACAACTAGACAATGCTATATGCGTAGTAGGTAAATGCTGTCTATCCGGTAAGCAGATAGCAAATATAGGTTGTCTAGTTAAAAATTCTTTTCCTGTAATTATTTATTTATGACATATATATACACACACATTCATATACACATATTAGCAATAACTATTTATATAACTATTAGAGGAAAAGGGGAGGCAAGATACAACTTAATTAAAAAAAGCTAGACTGATGTTGATAAATGAAGCAATATAGCGAAAATTAGTTTCTTATTTACATCATTAAAAGATAATAATTAATAAATTAGTCTGTATGTGTGTGTAATGAGATAGAGCAAAAGAGAAACTTGGAGATTATGCGCTATCTAGTTCTTCAGTTTATCTGAAGTCAATAAACGTTAGATAACCGGGTAAAATTATCAGTCTCGATAAACTAATATAAAAATTTTTTCCTCAATACTGATTAAAAAGAAAAAACAAGTGTTTGCGACCAAAGGTGTGTCTGTTGCTAGGAACGGTATCTAATGTGATTTTTTTAAGATGACTGATAAGCTGAATTTCGCAAATTTTGTATCGGCACGAATGCGCGCTCGCGTGTTTCGACTAACAATTACGAGATTTATTAATCCAATTGATGAATTAATTCAAATATTAAATTAGACCGCAATCAGACAGTTCGTGGCACACGGTCGGAATTAAGATCGAGGTCGGGTCGTTGCACGGAGGCGAGGGGGCGTAATTTAACGTATTAAAATTGATTAACATCCCGGGCTTCATTGATATCTCGCTGATGCACAAACGAGTTTAGCGGCTAATTAACCAATTAGGTAGCCTACGACGACGGTATTTGCTAGGCGGAAGCTACCTACATCGAATTTACGTTTGTGTTTTTAAGCGAGGTTCGCAGATTGAGATGGAAATGTAACGAAATTACAGGTTGCTAAATTGTATACGATTCTCTCTCAATCATCTGTCAAAAATATTTCGATATTATTACAATATTTTCGTTGACATCATTTTTATTCTCTGAAGTGCAGTTCTTTCGAAATTTTATGAATGTACGAAGTTGTTAGTGTCTCCCGAGGGGTTCTCTGATGTTTATCCCGCAACTTTTCACGCGTGCCTTTCATATATTAGTCACGTGCGCGTGTTTGTTCACGTTTCGTACACGCACGCGAAATTACCGATGTTTTGCCGGTCTCGCCACGCGAGCATGTGTATGTATACACAGAACACGCAACGAAGCTAACGACAGATCTTGTCACAATAATAATACAGTCTGCTGTAATGTGTGTAATCGACTGCTGCTTTTGTAAGAACAATTTACATCGCGCAGTGTCGATACGTTGCCCGCCAGAGGATCCTCTTGCGTTTTATGGACTTGTCATTTTGTTTTGTCATATTCTTAATGTGTGACTTTCTCAGTTCTAATTATCTTCTCTATAATTTGTAATGACTTGCGGATTCATATGTTGCCAATGTGCTAAGTAGAGATGATTTAGAATCATTTTTCGGATTATTGGAAAAATATGTAGACATTTTATGTATATTTAATTATGTATGAGAAAATTTTTTTCCGCTGGTTATCTTAAATTACATCTTAAAATTTACTTTTGATATTAATAAAATTCTATAATTTTATATCCCGTACAATACGAAAAACGTGCTTGAGGAACCAAAATACATGTACAAAATATATACAAATATAAAAAATATTTATAATGTTACGCAATCTGACACAAATTATAGATAATCTGAAACTTGATCTTATTTCTTGTCAGATACGAATGAAATTATTTCCTTCTAAATTTCCGTCATCATATAGAACCGCGTAATTTTGTCGCATTTAACGTAACATAATGATGCATTTGCAGTTAATACTAAGCACAGAGGTGATATAATCCAAGGTTTTCAGGAAATTGCGACAAAGAATGACAAAGGAAGAAACTTGTTAAATATTGCGCAACGTTCAATACTCAATTGTCCCGGGACACAAAAGAAATCCATGAGAGAAAATAATTGTACGAACGTGGTGGAGAAGAATCTTATTGTTAGCAGAAAGAGTTTTACCCAACTTAGCGATGGCATGCTAAGAGCACTTGACACGTGGTCAGGTCAAAACTCTCGAGCGAATCGGATCGACTTCGAGTGGTAAAACAGCGTCTGCATTTCAAGAACATTGTTCTGAAAAGATAGCTTTCTCGAGTTTTCACGTCGATCTTTTCACGCCCATCACGCACGCATTCTAAATTAACGTATCCGCTGCACTTTGAACGGGCGAAGCGGTGCCAAGAGCGGCGTTCGATTACGTACCGAGCGCCTTCATGAACTCGTCGAAATTCTCGCTGCTGAAGAGCTTGTAACGTTTCCCGAGGAACTCGCTCGACATGATGACTAGGCCGGACGAAGCACGTGGAGAACGGGAGGAGAAAGAGAGATAAAAAGATCGGCGGCGACCGGGAACGTTAGTCGATAGAGCCGGGAGACTGGATACCTCCTGTTCGGCGCGGTTTCGAGAACTGAACAGGAACGTCAGGATGAGAAACGTGTGAGCGCGAAAACTCGCTCTCTCCCGAAGAGGATCGTCTCTCTCTCTCTCTCTTTCTCTAGCTCTCTCTCCTTCTATCTTTAGAACTCCTTCCTCGTCCCACTGGCGTCTCGTCGCTCGCTTGTTCCGCTATCGATACCGGGGGTCGCGCTCCCTCTCACTGTTACTGCC
>VBVQ01002196.1:0-26901 GCA_011636635.1 Tetramorium simillimum | reverse complement strand
TTAATTGTAATTTTTACACTTATTATTTGTGTAATTTTACATAGATTTTTTTACAGTGTATAGTGGTGCTCAATCCTACTGCGCGTGGCGCGTGTAGCGTCACGCGTGACAATAATCACCGTTTATCAGTGAAAAATGAATTCACTGAAAAAAATCAGTCAAATCTTCACTAATTCATTTTTAGAGAGTAGTATGCGATATATTCTCAGCAGTATGCTGGAAATGGATAACATCCAAAGCATATTCTGTCAGCTAAACGGCGACGAAATCGCAAAATTGATCGCGAGTGCCCAAGAACAACTCTTGCATAGCCGGCGGTAACGCAGTCGTCTTGCCGGCAAAGGTTCAAGGACGATAATCGAGGGAACTTGGCGCAACGTCCTGGCCCCTCGGCTATCTCTGCGAAAAAGTCAATTAAGTAAATCGCGGGAGCGATAAACGTGCGGACTCTGCCCGTTACGCTCACCCCCGGGGATACATTCGACGCGATATCCAATTCGCAGGACGACGGGGCCGCGCACCGGCTTCCAATACGCGAGAACGCGAGATTTATTTACGATTTAGACGAAGCTACGCGAGCCGCTGTTATTCCGGGCGGATTTATAAACGTCTTCTCTCCCCCGCGCGCGTTTATCTTGCCGCTAAAATGGAGAGATAACCGTGCGGAAAAGTGTGGCTGGCGCACCTCGCGCACGGATCGTGCGCGAAGCCCGTTGACGGAGCCAGGGAGGAGAGAGAGAGAGTAAGAGAGAGAGAGACGAGAAGAAAGAGCGTTATACGATCCACCTAGGTCGGTGCACTTTGACCCGTTCGACATTCGCGGGGAAAATCATATATCGCCGCGGACGACGTTTATTTTGCCCGATCTTTACTCGCCGCGCGCTCCAGAGTGCTCACGCTGGCGCGAGTTCCACGCTTTGCAAACGAGTTACGGAAATCGGAAGGGGGAATCGATTCGCGATCGCGATTCAGCGATTAAAGCTCGTCGAGAGACTTCCCGGGGCTTTAAGGGACTCGCACACACCCTCCGGGCGTCAAGCGAAAGGACACGGCGGGGTTTTTCAACCCCGCGAGTCCGGGAAATCGGCGGAGCGGAGTGTCCGCGTTCGCGGAGGCCCGAGCGGCGCGGAGGGGGTTGCGTGGTGTATACAATCGAGAACGGGAGTGCACGCATCCGTGGCGGACGAAGGAGCCCGTGGAACGAGCGCGCGGCTCGAGCTCGCCCGTTCTCGTGCTCGGTCATTCGCTCGCTCGTGCTCGCTCGCTCCCCCGTACGCTGCGTCGCGTTACACATTGCGGCGCGCGGTGCCGCTCCGCCGCGCCGGTAGGTGCGCTAGCGCCTATGCGCCGTTCGCGATGGTGGGGAGGGGTGCGCGGCCCACGTGACCCGGCCGGCCAATCGGGCGCGCGCATAGCCGGCGTCCGGCACATGGCGGCGCGCCGGCTTCGAGAGCCGCAGTCGCAGTACGTCGCAGTCAGTCGCAGTGGTAACACGAGCGAGAGGGTGGTTGCACGCGCCTGCCTTCGAAAGGAAAGATCGCGGTGAAGAGAGGCGAGAAGAGAGCGAGAGAGAGCGAGAGAGCCGGGTGAGGACAGAGGACGGAGGAAGAGCGAAGAGAGGCGGTGAAGATCGCGAGAGCGGGAAAGAGAAAGAAGGGAGCGGAAATAGAGCGAACGAGCGCGCGCGCGCGCCCCTTGCCTTCGTTTTCAGTGTTTCGGTCTCGGTGCGCGACGGCTCGACCTCTCGGACGGCCAAGTCAGTCGGCCGGTGACAAGGCAGCCGTACAACGCGCGACACGAATCGTCGTTACGTCGCCCGGTCGTCGGTAGAGTCGGAGAGAGCGAGAGAGAGAGATTGTAAGAGAGAGAGAGTGAGAAAAGATCGTGACGGAGGAGAAGAGGAAGCAGTGGAGGTGGAGAAACGAACGAACGAAAGCATCGGTCGAAGACCAAGCGACTGTACGAGTAACACGCGAGAGTGGAGTGGCCACCGCGCTCTTCGACACGAACCACACGCGCTCGGAACAGAGCGGCGGGACAGAAAGAGAGAAGCAGTGGGGATCGCGGGAAGGCCATTTTCGTTGCCGGTGCGCGCCAACATAGACACGACCGGCGTGTGCCTGCGGGCCCCGACAGGAACGTGCACGACTGACTCCCCACGTTTCACGCGGAAGAGGTAACGGTCATCCGAGTTGCCAAGAGTGTTGCCGACGCCGTTTCTCCGGCACCTCCGCGCGAGTTTTTTTTATAGCGTAAAGCGTCGCGACGCCCCCCTCGATCCCGCTGCAAGTTGTCGTCCTCGTCGAGGCGGCGCGAACCGTACTACCGCTCGTTTGTTCGATAAAGCGGAGACGACGTCACGTCCGGTGAATAGTCGACAGCGCGGACTCTAGTGCAACGTTTTCAGCCAACGCCACCAACCACCAACCACCAACCACCATCACCGTCGTTCTGTTCGGTGTCACACGAGATACGAGAATTTGTAGTCGACCGAAATGCCGACGAGTTTGTTCAGCGAGATGGACCGTGGCTCAAACGGCGGCGGCACCGGCGTCTCCCTCGAGGATCAGCGCGCCCTTCAGCTCGCCTTCGAGCTGTCGATGCTCGGCATCCCGGAGGGCTCGTCCGGCTGCCCCGGCGCCGGCACCGGCAACGGCACCACCAACGATCCGGACCCGCTGCAGACCGCGCCGGCCGTCTTCGAGGAGGCGCGTTCCAAGAAGAGCCAGAACATGACCGAGTGCGTGCCGGTGCCCAGCAGCGAACACGTGGCGGAGATCGTCGGCCGACAGGGTAAGTGTTATATACGTGTATATGTGTTTGCGAAATCTCGCGTCTCTCTTTCGCGCCTTTTTTTTTTCTTCCTCTATCGCGCTCGCTCGGCGTTTACGAGCGCCAAGGACCGCCGTTATCAACCTCGTCACGGCCGCTAGACGCCCGTTGTGTTACCCGAGACTCGAGATTCTCGGGATAAGTAAAACGGATAATATTGCGAGCCTTGGAGAAAAAAAGAAAGGTTGAGTGTAGGCGTTGGATTTATTGGTCCCTGGTAATCGACATTTCTCGACCGGCCAAAACAACATCGTGAGAACAGCCGAAATCCCTTCGGGACTTTTTCCCGAAATCGCGTCATTTCTCTCTCTTTTTTTTTTCCTTCCTTTCTCATCCTTCTCCTTTTGCACGGTCCGGTTGGCGGAGTCGCGCGCAATTATAGCGCCACTGACAGTTCATTGGCACGGCCGTAAACGCGACGCACGCCGCGGGAAACTTGATACCGGCCACGATAGAGCAATTAAACCAATTTACGTACGAATTTCGTTGTGCGCGCGCGTGCGTGCGTGGACCGGGCGGGAGAGATCCCGGCCTCTCCCTCCCCGTCCCCCCCGAACCTGTCGTAGGTCGCGGTCGTTACGGCTCCGTGCCTTTTCTTTCTCTTTCCCTGCCCGGTTCTCCGCTATCCGCTCTCAACGATCGCGGCGGAATAGTGTTTACGATTTCTATCGCACGATACGATGCGACACGATACGTCGCGCTCGCGCAAGCGCGCGAGCGAGCGAACGAACGAACGAACGAACAAACTCATAAATAAAGACGCGTTGTATTCTGCATTGCACGGCCGAGACCGATGACTCTCCCGGTCTCAACCTTGAAGAGACCGGTCACCGTTCTGCGAAACGGCTAATTCGTCTCGCCGCGCTTCTTTTATCCGTGCCGACGATAGTCCCTTCCCGCCTTTTCGTTCCGCCACGTTGCCTTCCGAGCAAAACGCCCGAAACATTTGCCTCTCGCAGCGCCGGAAATGCACCGGACCACCTATGTTAATTTCCAATAGAATAGAATAACAATAGGTCTACGACGAAAAAAAAAAAACGATTGGGAAGGGACGGGCTCAACGTCACATTGCAGCTCGGTCCCCGAGATCTTGTGAAATGCCAGGCATTTCGGGCCTTCAGAACTTTGCTTATCGTTGAAGCTATTTGTTTCTCATTTACCTTCGTAATGTTTATCACACGTTGTACGATGTTTACACATCGAGCTCGACAAGTATCGTAGACTGCTTACTATGCGGGAAGGAGATATTTTGTTAATAAGAACGTGCGTCCTATCTTCAATCAAGCGGCGCGCGAATCAGCGATAAGAATCTCTCCTTCATTTATTGAGCGATTAATCTAGTCGATTAACGAGGCTGGAGGGGGGGGGGAGGGGCGCTCCCATTGTCGAACGACGTTGCGCGTCTCGCGGAATGTTTAGAAATTCAAACAACGGCGCGGCACGTGGCCTTGCCATTTAAATCTTAACGTCTGTCAGCGGCGATTGTGCGCCGATCAATACCGTTCGGAGAACGCACACACACCACACGGGCCTCGTGCATCGTGCACGCTGTCTGTGTGCACATGTGTACACGTGTGTGTGTGTGTGTGTGTGTGTGTGCATATGTCTCGCGCGCGTCAAGTTTCGCGAACGGGCGGGCGAATCCGCGGGCGCCCGTATTGATCAATCGGTCGATCGATTCTAGGAATTCAAAGAACGAACCGAACGAAACCGCCCGGCTATCGGTAGCCGCCGTTTCCCGTCGCGTTTGGAGAGGAAGGAAGCCGGGGTACGGCTTCGCGGTCGTCGTCACGACCGCAGCTGATATAATACTGACCGTGCGACGTAACTTCGGGGCCCTCGGAGCTTGAAATTCCGCACCTCGCCGCCGTACGTGCTCGATTTTTCCTTCCGGATCCCGTGCGCGCGCGGCCTTTCTCAATCGACCGTGCTTTATCGCGTGAGAACCGTCCGCGTCTCTCTCGAGGTGTAAAATGTGTGTTGTTGGTCGGCCGTTTTCAGAAGCGGTCCAAATTTTTCAGGGCACCGAGAGTCGTCGGTCGCGAGCGCGGTTCCTCGATTCTCACGACACGAGCGTTTTCGCGTTGGCATTTTTAGCGTACGTAAATCGCGCGCCGTATCGTGTTTTCACTCGCGACGCGCATCCGGCGCGACCATTGAACGGCTCTCGTGAATGAGACGACGGTGCCACTGACTGCGCACTGACTCAAAGTTACCGCGTGTTGGTTTTTTTTTTCTCTTTTTTTTTTCCCCCCTACGCGTGGATCATGCGCGGGTAGGTGTGAACAGTCTCTTCGAGAGTTTGCTCAAAATTCTATATAAACTTCCGTTGACGCGTTTTACGAGTACTGAATTACGCGAGTCGCGCGTATCCTGGCCTGGTTTCTCCAGATACGAGATAGAGCCCCAGCGATTCCTCAGCCAGGCCGTCCGCCGCGCGAAACCAGTTTGACATACCTGGCATGAATCATTGCCGCCCCGTAACGCGAGAGTTCTCGTGCTCGCGTGGCCGAGCGGCCTGCCGACTCTATTCCGGTGGGTTTCGCTCGTCGGCCGACGCCGGGCGATCGCGATCGTCGACGGCCGAGACGCGCGAGATCGTGTCGATTCGACGATGACGTCTAATGAGTTTGATACGCCGTTCCATCGTGAGGATGTGGCTATTTGTTGATCATTTTCGTTCGCCGTGCCTCTCCTCGCCTCTCTTCTCTTTTCTCCTCGCTCTCGCATTATCTCTCTCGGGTCTCTGTCCCTTGCGAGCGGCCGTTGTTGTCGGTTCTCTCTCTCTCTCTCTCTCTCTCTCCATCTCTTTCTCTCTATTCCACTGTCGATTATATACGTCTCTCTTTCTCGCCCGCTCGCGGCTCTCCTGGACCGGAAGTTGTAATGAGTGCCTCTGTCGCCAGACCCATAGCCTCGCGTAGCATCGTGGCCAACGATGACGTTACTTTGGAAATATCACGGCCGGTTATCCAGGTCGTTAGCTTGTGCACCGCGTGACTTCGAGAGGGAACTTGATTCACGAGGGGAATGGAAAAAAAAAGGAAAAATATGTAATTGCAGCTTCCAGGAATTGCGAGAGCGCATCGTGTGCTATCCTGGCGTAGAATCGTCTCTACTTGTTCCCTTTTTTTTTTTTCTGTAATTCCAACACTTCTGTATGTCTTGTTCGTCAATTCTCATAACCAATTGAAACTCTGTGAAATTTTTAAAATGAAATTGTATTTATTATTGTCTCTTTTTCTGGCCTATTATTAAAGTTGCTCGTTTATTGAGATTCTTGGAACGTTAACGTGAGAAAATTAACGTTAAGAGATTAAATCTTTTAAATACTTTTCATGCATTGCGAAACTCTTATTTGTGAACTTTACTACATTGTTTTGTATATTTCTCATACATAAGTTATCATCTTAATCACGACTAATCTTACGCTCACTTCCGTAGTTGTCCTAAATTTCGGACGGCGGAAGGAGATCGTTTGATCAGTCGTAAAGCCGACTGATAAAAGTACCGAAAAATGCGCGCTCGGCACATACAGTGTGTACATAACGTTCCTCTCACAAAGCCGTGGAAATTCAAACATAAAATGAGAGAAAGAGAGATAGGAGGCGTGGCCTCGACGCCGTATTGTTCGCGAGCACGTGCCGCGTGTCGTGGTCTCGCGCCGCGATCCTGTGCCACGCCGGCCAGGATTTTCTACAGAAACGGAAGATTTGTGTCACCGATGAAATCGTGTTAATGGGTACCGCGTCGTCGTTAACGCGTCCTCGTGAAAAGCGGAGGGGAAAAAAGATGCCTAGGCGTACGGATAGGAGAGAGAGATAGGGAATCCTTCGTGTACGATTTTTACGACTCCGTAGACGTAGACCGGGAACACACTCGGATAAGGGTATACTGGTTACGTACCCGGTAATCTCTCGTACACACGAATCTGACTTCACATGTCGGACTGGATCTTTCTTTTCGTGAAATGTCGCAATCTTATCAGCGGGAATATGTGTTAGGAAGAAGGAAATTTGTACAATTACCGTTATTTTCTTTTTTTTTTATTTTATTGAAATTGAAAAACTGGGTGTGTATACGCATTTATGTAGATAATGTTGCCCGCATTGTCCTATATCCAGATTTTTTTAAAAGTATGACTAATGCAAGATAAGATTCAATATATTTAATAAAAGATATTTGGTTTTCCTCAAATTGTGGCATTAGGCCGACAGATGTACGTGACGATTTCAAATTCTCCGTTCCTCCTTCGCATCTCCGTCTTTACTTACTGGGCGTTAATCACCGAGTGAAAAGGGAAACTTTCTTATATTTTCTAGATAATCGCGCAACTAACGGACGAGAACGCAATAAGGCTCGTTTGCATAATGAAGAGCGTCGACAAGTGCGCACTACGTTCCGATTTCTTCGATCAGTTACATGGCAAGAGTGACGGCCACTGTGTCAGTCATGTTGTCGATGGGCGTATAGAGTTTTACATTCTGTATCATCATCACTTTAACAGAAATTAATAATACTGACGACTTTTTAACGGCGGCTTCTTTCGGGATTTGGAAGAATCGCATGCGCATACAATGTATACGTACTCGATACGCGCCGTGTGCACCGGCGGTCATTTTCAAAAGCCCTCCGATCCGGCCGGCCGCAGAAATGATGGCAAAATGAAGCGTTTCCGGCCGTGAAAGCAGAAACTTGGCTCGGGAGAAAGGGCCCGGGTTACGCGAATATTATTACGCGCGTGTTTTCGGCTGCACGGACGCCGATACTTTGTTACGTGGCCCGACTGTCCGAAATCCGGTCTCTCTCTCTCCTTCTCAAGGCTTTATTTACGGGAACGCGTCCGTCCATTCGTCTGTCCGTCTGTCCTCTCGTCGCTTCGTTTCTTTCCAGTTCAATTTGCGGGCGAAGATGTCGAAACTTCCCGCGCTTTCTCCGCCGAACCTTACGCTCGTGCATGTCGACCTGCTTCTTCGAAGATGAGCTGCGAGAGGTTTTGGTCGTTTGAAAATTCGCCTTGCCATCGAATCAACTTGTATTTCTTGTATTATCTTTTTTGTTAATTAATCGATCGATTAATATAACTTGAGATTCTAAAATGTTTCTTGTTTTTCGCGTAACAAGATCAGAGTACCGTAGTAACACGTTGAAAATTAAAATTATAGGATTCACTAAATTAGAGTATGTAATCAATTTAATTTAATTGCGACAAATAAAGGAAAAATAACGGGACAATTCTCCAGTTGGATAGCCAGGTCACTTTATTGCATTTTTATTACAGCCAGAGTCAGATATATAGCGTGACAGAGGATCGCGTTGGACTTTCGAGAGCAGTTTTCGGGGATCATCGTGCATATACGCGGCGCGATTTCGAGGCGCGCAACAGCGGCTTGAAATTCTTTTTTTCACCGCAGGCTCCGGGCTCTCTTCTCGTATCTCGCACAAAAAGATCGGCCGAACGCGCAACGCCGCGGCACATTTCGAGAATGGAAGTCCCTCGGAAGAAAAAACGAGAAATTGCTCGGCGGCGCGATGGCCAGGCCGCCAGGGTGGTGTGGTGGTGATGGTGGTGCCGGTGCCGCTGCCGCTGCCGCTGCGCCGGTGTCGGTGGTGATGATGGTGGTGGTGGTTGATGCCTTTGTTGGTCTCCGAAGCAGCTGCCGACCCACACCGGGCCTTTCCGTTCTCATGCTCGAAACTCGATCGACACTCGACCCGCGGGAACAAGCGAGAAAGATAGAGAAAGAGAGGAACACGATAGGTAGGTCGCAAGAGGAAGCGCCGGTCGCACGCGGCGACGAAAGAGAGAGAGAAAGAGAGATCGGGATCGAGTGAGTAGAGCAGTAGAGAGGAGATTAAGAGAGATAGAGACGGCAGGCGAGGCACATCGGGCTGCTGCTGCCGGCACGAATTTGAGAGCCGCTGCGGGTTTCGACGTGTTGCCCCCGTCTAGCAGATGTTTATGGCGCATTGCCTGAAATGAGCGGTTTTTCTCGTTTTCTATTTATTTTGTCTGCCATGTGTGTGCGCGCGGACCTACCCTCCGGACTTACCGACCGGAGGTCCTCTCTCGTCTGCTTAAACTTTCCTCCGGGGTCCTTGAGATTAAATTTTCTTCTCGTCGGCCGCTCTTGCGAGAAAACTGTCGAAATTATTTCTCGAGTGTCTTTTGTGTAGAGTGCTTTAGACCAGATAACAGACGACAACAAGATTAGGATCGTTGCGTTATGACATGACAACTGCTATTGATACCTTCAGGTGTATTAATGATAACAAGTTGTAACGTAATGACGTAATGGTTTAACAAGAATGAAACGATAAACGGATTTCAGGCGGAACGACACGATAAAGAAATTTTATGGCTCTTAATTATGCAGTCTGCATAATATGATTGCCACCGTTGAGGATTTAATCGATGCCGATACATCACGCGTGCTACTGACTATATGTATACCCGCGGTAGGGTATACACGCGATCAATCATGTATAAAATACGCACGTTTCCGGTAATCATTTTTTTTTATGTATCCTAAAAGCGAATGCTTTTCGATGTTGAATTGAATTGTGTCGCACGCGACTTTTATTACATTCCTATCCCGAATAACTAATACGAACGTTAAACCCGCCGCTCGTCTCGTCGAGGCGACTGTCAATGCGCATTTATCATCCTCCAGCAATTTGGAAGCGAGTGAGAGAATTCGACCTTTAATAATCGCGGATCCCTTAACCCGCGCGTGCCTTTTGAAGGCACGAAGAACCTCGGTCCAGGAAATTCCCGGAGAGTTCTTGACACCGCAGAGACGAATTTGCATTCCCCGCGTGATGATAATGAAAGACCCCGCGGTCTCGTAATCCAGCGCGCGATGAATAGCGGGCTGTTAACGCTAATTAATGACCGGAAAGTTTGCGAATCGGGGCCCGCCGCGCGATATGTAAACTTCGCCGGTGTCGTCGATCAATTTCTACCGCGTGGCCGCGCGACGACCGTGTCCTGCGGGAGACGGGATAAGATAGAATTTCGCCCCCACGTACACGAGATGTATGCGAGTGCCTCATCGGAAGTGGAGGACGATGTCTTTGTTTGTTGCGCGCTGCCAAGCGGGACAGTATTCGAGGATACACGCGGGGGATATCGAATATCCGAGAGAGCAACGAACACACGACCGGCCGGTCTTCGCGGCGAGAGAGAGAGACTTGGCCTAAGAACCTTCTCCTCGCTTTTCTGCCGCCTCGCGCGTCCTTCCTGCCGAGCACCTCCGCTCCTCCTTTGTCAGACCTCGGTCCCGGTCTCCGCGTTTCCTTTTCCTCTCTTTATCGCTCAGGACATATAGCTTGCATTCAGGACGGTGCACCCGCGGCGTTGCATATCGTCTCTGCGGAGTTCCATGGCGCTCGGCGCTCAGCGTGATTTTACGATTCAGAAAAAAAAAAAACGCGTAACAAAGTAATTCTAGGCTATCAACGTGCAACTTTGAGTACAAATATCACATAATATGGGATTGTATACGACTGTATAAAATATAATTCAAAGATATTTCAAGGTCGAGAGAGTAAAATTAATTTCTATTTACATTGTTACTATATTTTTAATACAGAGAGGAGGAAGAAAGAGAATTTTTCCAAATAGAAATTCCAGCCATCTTGTATTCTTTAATCACTTGTTAGTGGTGACGATCCACTATGTTATGAACGCGATACCAAGGCGATCGGCAATTTCTTACAGTCTGTCGAAACTGATGGCTCGCGTAAAATTGAACGGCGCGGCGGCGCAAAAAATTGCAGCAAAGTTCGGAGCCGCCGTACGTGCACCCGCGTGCGCGCGGGAACGGGTTTCGACACAGTTCGTGTGTGAAAAAAGTGTCATTCGAGCGTAAAGGGAACTCTTTTCTTTTTCACAACGGTGCACATCCTCTCCGCGCGGCGCGGCACGCACGAGTATCCGATTATTCCGAAGACCGAGCGTACCAAGAGGAAGTGGTTCGCACAGCCCACCCACTTCTGTCTCTCTCTTTCTCACTTCCCCGTCTCTGCGCATGTACACACGACTCCGCGATGAAGGCGTGAGTGTGTGTATTATGCACGGACGCGCGGGCGGCCGAGTCTCTCTCGCTCCATTTGGCCAATCCGCATCCCGTGTACTCTTGCTCGCAACAATGCGCTCGACGTGGCACTTCCGTCCGGACGAGGAAAGCACCGAGAGCCTCTGTAGAGCTCGCCTCGTTCCTACGAGGTTCCGTTTAACGCGCCAACAGCCCGTGCTCAATAAGCACAGAGAAAAATGATCCCTTTCGATAAAGACGTCCATTTTCTCGCGCGGCGATTATTATACATACATTAGCTTGCAACGCGCGACGTGCATTTTCCTCTCCTCAATTTTCTTTTAAAGACTACGAATGTATAATTCGACTAAAAATTCGTTAATTCATTCATCTGTCAAGTTAATTATCTTCAATTTCGATTCAAGTCCACGTGCTCGACTCCGGACGCGCTACAAACACGCGGTGGGAAAATATCGAGGAGTGTGCCGACGGAAGCGCGCGTTTTCGAGTCGCCTGTGCATTTTTCCCCAGCTCAAGGGAAAACCTCGACCTCGCTCGCCGTCGGAGCCGACCTTTCTCTCTCCATCCTGCTTGGGAATCGAGTGCGAATGTCGACTAACAAGCGGTGCACGTAAGAGAACCTTCGTGTAGTACGTCGAACTGTGACGTAGTCGGCGGTGCGTGTCCTAGGTCAAGATTCAAGACTGTCTACTGTGCTGGCCGACCGCTTCTTTCTAGCCGCGGCCGAAGCCGGGGCTTCATCCTTTCGCTGCTCGGCTCGGCCTGGCTCGATTCTCGACGAGCTTTATACATGCGTGTGCAACGAACGTGCGTGCATTCTCGCGCACGCTCGTTACGTACGTGCGTGTGTGTGTGTGTATGCGTATATACGCCCGCAGTGAGGAGCGGGACACTCCCCGCGCCACACTCGCTCTCTATTCGTCTCTCGCTTTTTCTCAGCTACACGACTCTATGCTCGCTCCATTCTCTCCTCTTCCCTCTTGCGGCTCACGCGTCTTCCCACTCACGACCCGGTCGGTCCCTGTCGCACAGTCATCCGTTCACTCTCGATCTCGAGATGAGGCCAATCGGCTGGCCCAAACTTTTTTTTTTCCCCCTGGCGCGCGCCGTCCTAGTTTAATGAAATCATACGTCGCGGGCGGCGAAATCGAAATCAGTCTTCGAAGGTCAGCGCGCCAATTAGGCACTTTGATTAAAACCGACCGTTCTAAGTCTATTTATAGTTTATTTTCCGTATATAATTTACGGCTTTATATTTCTGTAAAATATTTTCCAAATAAAATGCGGACGTTATTGCGAGGTGCCTCGCGATTCCGACTATTTATAGTATTTATTGCTTTAATTAACGAAAGTAAGTAACGCCGAGGAGAACGCGCGTTGCTAAGCATTTAGATGAGGTTACCGAAAAGACCCTTTGTCCGTAAATATCACGAGAAAGCTGTCGTCGGCACTCGCGTGCGTGGCACGTGCTGCATGGCGGTTATACGTTAGATACGTTAGCCGGTCTTTAAGGCTTTTGTCACTATTACGCAATCGCAAAAGCCGCGGAAAGGGAAAGCGACGACGATGGCGGCGGCGACGACGACGACAACGACGGCATTCTGGCCGCTCTAACGAAAGATGCACTGCCCTCGGCGATTCGAGAGAGAATGATGCGAGAGAAGGTGACGAATCGCGGCACTGACCCACTTCCGCTCCCCTCGCGCGCGGCTTCATTTTTTTTTTACTCGCTGCAGATAGACGAGTCATTAAATGCGTCTTTACACGAAAAAGTATTAGGCAGGAAGTTACTCTCTCCTCACCTTCTTCTATCGACGAGCAAGTACCGTTTACGCTGCCGTAAACATCGCGCAAACTTGTAAATCGTGTTGCAGAGCTGTATATAAACATTACGATCATGCTTATATATTACTTGGCCATTAATTTCCGTCTGTTTTCGAGTAATTTCCTAACGAAAGCGCCAGTTATAGCTGAAAAGAAAAATAAAGATAACGTAACGTATCCTGTTTTCAAGCAATTTCTTAATGAAAGCGTTATACTGAAAAGCAAAAAAAGAAGGATAACGTAACGTGTCCTGTGTTGTCGAATAATTTCTTAATTTCTTAATAAAAGTGCTAGTTATATTTGAAAGAAAAAAAAAAGATTACGTATTCGTTCGAACAGTTATCCTCCTGTCACGAGACGATTCGTTTTATCGTCGCGTGGCCGACGATGTGCGTCGTGTGTCTTTACTAGACGATTCAGAAGTGTAACGACCATGCATAATTCCTTCTTCGGCTTTTTTTCGCGTGCCTTCCCGACGACGACTACGACTCGGTTGCGCAGCAGCAGCAGCGGCGGCGGCGGCTACGGGCGACGACGGCTGCCGCGTACATACGCACATGTATATATTATGTGGCCGACGATAAGCGCGACTGTAAAGCCGAGCCTCGTGTTCCAATTATTCAGAGAGAAACTTTCGCTCTCGCGGTATTATTGGGACATGTAACGCGATCGGTATTAAGTTGCCTTTACGCTCGACATAACATTTTGTTCTCGACCTCCGTGCGAGTTCGCGTGCGAAAAACGCGCGACTCGCGTCTTTATTTTTTTATTTACTTTTTATTTATGCCAGTCATTAATTATTCTGAGAGACGTCGCGACTAGACTAGAAAATGTACACCGTAATAGTCCCCCCAAAAAAATCCCGTTGACCCCGAATGTGTTGATCGCGTTGTTGACCGCCTCGAAATTGCTAAATGTTCCTAACGAACGACTTGCCGACATCGTCGTTCATTAACGTAGTGGCACGGGTCAGAAAAAAGCAGTAACCCCGATTCATCGCTAATTGCTGGTGAGATACTAACGATATTAGAGCGACACGTCTTGCTTGCGCCACGTGTTTCGTCGCACACGTGTCGTTCCCGGCAGCTAGGCAGCATTACCAATGGATCGAGAGAGGGAGAGAGATCATTATTCAAATTCTAATTTTAATACTTTTCCTGGATTATGAATGGGAATGTGCAATATGCAATAATGGTGTATGATATGAGAATTGAAATTTGTCGGAAAGGTCACGTGAAGGCAACGAAATCGCGTGAAACAGATTATCGATGGTATTCTATAAAGATTTATAGTTTAAAGGACGGTAAAGTATACCAGTAGAACTTTTATTTTTCCGGAAAAGATGATTATACTAAATTATAATAAATGATAGATTATACTAAATAACAGCATTTTGTTTCTCTATATCTCTCTCTTTTCCTTTGTTTCATACAATTCCGTAAAGTGAGATTTAACAACCTGACGAAGTATTTACGTAAACGGCAATATCGGGAATCTTTCCACTCTCTGAGTGAGTATCTGAATGATATTTCGCCCGGGCGAACCGACGAACGAACGTTCTGGCGTCGGTGACCTCAAACTCGATTGGCGGCGAGGAATCGAGAGAAATATTATGTCGAAATTCGCAAACCGCTTTTTTCTCGGAACGAAGATCGGTCGAGATCGACTTTCATGCGGCCGCGGTCTATCCAGACAGTTGTCGAAAAGCGTGAGAGGAACAGAGATCGCGCGAGAGTGAGGGAAATGATAACGGGGGCGCCTAATAGTTCGCGATTCGGCGACGCTCGATCCTCGTAGACAACAAAGAGTTCGGCGACGAGTGTAGGAAGGAGGGGGGGAGGTTCTCAACCTCCGGAGCGTGCGGCGGTCGCGATGTGAGGCACAAGTCCCGGCCTCGTGGACCACGCATACCCGTTCCTTTGTCCGGCCTCTTTTGAAGAACCGCCGCGAAGGAGAGCAGCTCGCCTTGAGACAAAGCGCACGCACCTTCCGACGCAAGAGCACGTGTGTGGGGAGGGGGGGGGAGTGTACTACCTTACTACCCTCTCTGCCTCGCCGTACCCCGCGTGCTGCCGCTGCCCTGTCTCGAATGTCTCTCCTTCTCTCCATCCAGCTTCGCTGTCTCTTCTCTTTCTCTTTCTCTCTCTATTATTATGTTTTTGCGATTTATTTGTGTCTGCATCGTGGCCGATTTTTAATTTTTTTTTTCCCTCCCGCCTACCTTTCTCCGCCTTCTTCGAAGAAGGAGTCGTCGGCCTCGCGCGCCGTGCCCTCCCGCGCACACGAATCTGCAGGTGCATCGGACCTCGCAAACTTTGCTCTTTCGAAAAAGAAAGAGTGAGAAAGAGATAGAAAGATAACGGCCGCCTCGCACCTGCACGCGCGTGCCTATCTTTTGTCAACGTCATTCGCGCCGGAAAGCAGCGCGCCGGTTAATCGGCCACGTTACAAGACAAGGTGTACGAACGCACGTGCCGCCACTTCCTTCGGACAACGCGGGCAGACAGGTGCCCGATGTAATTAAGCCGACGACCTGGCCAGGTCTGTCCCTGCATCACCGTGGCTCTTCGATGCAGGCGCGCATTTCGTGTTCCAATGCGATCAAAATATTTTATTTCGCTTCGACATGCCGCATACTTCATTCATTTTTTTTTTTTATCTCTTTCGTCACATATTCCAACGAAACGTGTTTAAAACCAGTATAATCTCGTCGAGTTCAAATTTCGACACATTGCAAACATCAGGGTGAGAATGGATTTTCTTTCGACGCTTAGGGCTCGGTAGCGAAGACAACAGGCGTTAGGTACGTTCTTGCACGTGTTCGCAGGACCGAAAACTTAAATTCCAGATTTTTATCTCGGTTTTGAGGACTGTTACCATTCGCGCCGTCTTTCCACTTGAAAAGAGAAAGCGACGGATAGAAACGGTTAGCTACGTCCGTCCTCCACAGGTAGCCGTTGAAAGTGGTGCACACGTCCTTCCGTCGAGTCGGGACGATTTTTGGAATTACCGTGCGCCGAGGGTATATCCCGTAGCCCGTGTCCTTCCGGACCTGACCTCGTCCTCACGGCCTGTCGGCGTTATAATACCTGTCTTTCAACGGGGGGAGCTGTTATATACCTGCGTCTCACGAAGCTCCTCACCCTTCGTGCGGAACGTTTCGAACGATAATGGCCCGTGTCTAACAGCTGCGGCGGGCAAAAAGTACTTTGATGGAATTTTCCAGCCCATAGGCTGCTCTCCTGCCGCTCTTTTCGTTCATTCTGTTGCTCTATCTCCGTAAAATCTTTTTACATGTTAATTTCATTTGTTCTCGATATTTTCGATTTTCTCCGTAGATCTACTCACCCAGTTTAATAGTTGAGCCACAAACATTTTACATACACAATTTTTAATATATTAGACAATTTTTAATATATTAGACGTATTTCCGAAAAAAAAAAAATAGAAACTGAAGCCGATATATCTTGTATTTCGAGATCCGACAATACTGTCGACAAAGAATTACTCTCAGGACACGCAGGCGAATCACGTGGTACATTCTTTCGGGGTAAAATCTCCAATAAGCAAGGCGATATCGTCGGCGGACTATAGTACTTCCTGCCGGTGACGGAGGAGACTTATAGAAAGTACGAGGGGAGAAAAAAATTGGATGGCGTATTCGCCGTGACGAGACGGCCGCCGCGGTGGCGACGATTGGTTGCGCTAGACAAGGCAGGACGAAGGAACGGAAGGTGCCCGGATCGTGCTTCGAATCCAAAAGCTCGTTGGGCTCGTGCCTCTTACCGTTCCTCCTCGCCCGGGTGATCATTTCCGAGAACGTCCATCGATTGATTTACAAGAATCGCGTTTTAACTCTCCCGCCTGTCTGCGCCTGATCCGACACTTATTAATGTCTGATTGGGAATTTTTTATTTCTTCTCGAAAATACAAGTTTAGTACGGTGCGAAGAGAATTTGACTCCTCGAGCTGGCAAACAATTTTATCGGAGCGCCGCAAAAGAGCAGGTTTCCTTGTCAAATTTCTCAGGATATCTTTATGTTACATCTTTTTTTTGTCACAAGAATGCGTTGCATTTCGAGCGGGCTAACAAGCCGCTAACCCAAAGCAGATTACAAAGCCTCTTCATTTACATTTACCCGGCGTGGGTGGTACGAAAGAGACAACAGTGTCGGAGGAAAAGAAAGCGAAAATCCGACCTGGCCAGTTAACCGGCCGGCCGGCCTGTCGGCCTCATTCGTGTCGCCTTATCTCACTCAAACATCCTACTATCAGAAGTCTCCCGCGTTCGCATATCGCGTTCCGCAACCAATTGTCGTTTCGTCACTCTTTCGCCTTGTTCTCTCTGCGAAGCGCCGTCGCGTTGAGCACCACTGAGGCCTCGAATCGTTGAACCACGGAGTGGTTCAGTGGCTCCAAGGCCGGCGGAAACCACGGGTGGGATGTGCGGGGCAGAACGGCCCTTCTTCGACTGGAATCGTTTCTCTCTCCCGTACAGCGGCGCGAGTGCGTCTTCCTTCGACCTCTGCTTTCGTCGTGTAGCCTTCGTGGTCTCGCGAAGAAGGAAGCAGAATAAGACGAAGACGACGGGCGGCGACGAGGAGGTGGATGATGCAGGGAGAAGGAAGACGAAGATGAAGACGGAGGAGAACCCGGATTGGCTCCGCCGGGTGACAAAAATGCGCGCCGCGTGCTGTGCCCTGTCGTCGTCGTCGTCGTCTCGTCCCGACGCCTGGCGTCGATGTGCGTCTTGTTCTCGATTCGTTCGTGGGTCCGACGGACGCGCCGCCGGTTCGTTCGCGGAAAGTGCAACGCGCCCTCCCGCGTGTCTATGACCTTTTTACCGCGTGACCGCGACGGAACTCGCGTAAACTCGTATATCGCTCCGAGCATAACTTTCATTATTGGAACATGCCGTTTTAATCGATTGTTTAATTATCGGAAAAGTGTTTAATGACTTCGAAGAGGCGTAAATATCGCGTTCCTTTAATTAGGAATTTTCGATTACACGATGTCACCCACCTATGATACCGATATTTTCATTGTTTCAATGACAAAGGCAATGTGTCTCGGCTTACTTCGTGGGTGATGGATTGTAGAGCGTTTAACACGGACGCGAATAGAGTTGTCCGTGTAAAGAACTCTGTTAGAGCGATTAGAGTTCAACTAGACGTAACGAGTCGAGCGTGATTTGCGTTTTACATTGCGATATTGATGCGAGTCATTCGAAAGTTATATCGCACGCTTATATTGCTCTTCATTTGCAGCGCGCCGATGTTTCTTTGTATATCGGCGGTACGTACGCGGGACGAAAGAACGAGGCGTGCGTGCCACCGTTCTCGGTGTGTCGGCCGAGCCCAGCCTGTTTAGTTCTCCCACCGTTTCCTCCTCTCGAACGACCCAGACCCATTTTAGGAATGAAATTTGCGAGCCCACCCCGTCGAACGTGTGCACCAGTTTCGACGAGGAGAATTCGCGGAATTCTAAAGACGACGCGCGGCCGGTCATAGTTTAGTTCTCTCAGGAATCCCGCAAGATTGATAAGGACATTGTCGAAGGATTTCGCTCGTTGATCTCGAGATCCTTGAGACACGACGTCTCTCGTCCGATGATCGTAGAGAGAATTTTCCGAGATCTATCCACGCCGCGGAAGAAATAAATTCATCATTCAACATCATTCACGACTATTGCGACGCGATATCTCGTTTCCACGGAGTTATCGCGACTCGCCGATAATCATGCGGGATTCCATGTCTCCCGGTCTATCAATAGCTGTGATTAATTTCAGTTTATGTTACGCTCGATAGTGATCGCGTTGACCGAGGAACCGCGCGCGCGCGCGCGCGCACTCGTTGACAAGTTGAAAGCGGTTTGATTTAAGTCGAAAGCGATTACGAACGTTAGGCACGCAATTAGAAATCGTTGCGTTGGCCAACGCGTCTTATTACTGAACACCTTTAGCTCAAGTATTGTGCAACTCGTGCCGTTCGACGACGCACGTCACACCATAGGCTAACACTTTTACACGTTACCTACGCACACGATAGGTGAAATCAAATCTGAATTCTATTCCTTACCCCCCCCCGCCCCCTCTTTTTCCCTCGCGAATTCGTCGAGCAATAATTTGAATTTTAAATGTCAGAAATTTCTGTATCGCAATCTTTCTCACCCGAGAGGATTTACGAGGATTGTGTTGTACGTGACAAATTTCGCGGGGGGAGATTACGATGTTCCGAGTTCGTTTCTCGCTCTTGATATTTTTGGACGATCTATTTCCTCCCATTTGGTCCTTCGCCGAGGCTCCAGGAGGCGCCGCGCTGTGTTCTGTTCGGGCGAGCACGCTCTCGCCGGTGGTCCGCGAGAAAGATCTATTACAATTGAGGTCGGCACAGCTGCTGATGTCCGTCGATCGATCGAATGTCAAAATACGAAGCGGCAAACTAGCCGAGTCCCGGCTGGTAAATCGTCTAAAAGCGAAACGACACACACGCCGTTACTTCACTTCCCGCGTATCAATGATTTCCTGTTTATCTTTCGCGGATTGATATTCGATGTATGTACGTCAAATATTTGACTTGCGTTGCGATCGTGATGCTCGCGAGATTACGTGGCTACCGATAGCATTCTTGGCGAAAGTAAATTTCCGAGTTAATTTAGTCGTGCAGGTAACGCGTAATAATAGTTTGTTACGTGCTGTGTGATCGGTCTACCTATTTATCTCTCTCTCTCTCTCTTTCACTCTTCCCATCGTAGATAAACTATCGATCAACGCCTTTATGCGAACAGTCAGAGCTTGCTTCGCTCGCTGACGCGAAGAGACAATCGATAGCCGCGATATAAATATATCGAGGCAGTAGAGACCACGTAGTAACAATTATTTTTACGCCGTAAGGATGCGGCTGTAAAAGTGGCTCGTGGCGCACCTCTCCGATTTTCTTTATATCGAGATATCGATTTCCCCGGCGGCGCGTAAGTGCAAGGAACCATGCAGTTGCACCACGCGTGTTTACGCTCAGTTCGCGGCCGCTCGCCGGATTTCGCAATAAATTCAAGGATATATGATTCGTCAAGGCTTCGTCTGCCTGATGTCTGGCCGCCGCTGCGCGGAGTATGTCGCGCGATCTGCGAGAGAAAAGATAATCGCTCAGTAGCGCGTTTAAATTGATTTTGCTGAATAGTCTTCACGATTAGCCGAATATAAATAAAAAATGAAATACGCGGAGAGGTCCATCTTGACTTGTATTTATTAAAAAACAGTGACATACATATATATCGTGTTTATGTGTGAAATGCGAAAGAAATCGCGAGAACGTTCCGAGAAAACAGTGAAACGCCATTTATCGGCAGCGTATCGAATACGATACACTGTGCACTTGAGATTTTAATTAACATCGATGTTTACCGCGCCACTCCTCGGCGTCGCGATACCGACGAAACCCCGGGTGCTCGTGAATTTTCTTGTGATATCTGACACCGTATTATTTCTCCCGAGTCGCAGAGAACTCTCGCAGTGTGTATCGCCGCGCGCAGGATAAAAGAAAACGGCGTCGCGTTGGGGACCAGACGTCATCGTCGGAGCATGCACTCGCCTCGGACCACCGCAGCTAGCTATACTTTGCAGGAGTTGAAAGTTTGCGGTCCGCGTCGGAAAAGTCGCGCATGCACGCGTGCCGATTGCGGTTCTCACGCACCGGCGCGACACAGGCGATTATCTCGAATTAGCAATTTTCCTCGGAAGAAAATAAAAGAGTTGTTCGATGAGATTCTTAGATTCAACGATTCTCGGATCTTTGACGATTCTTGAGCATCTATTCGTCGCATATTGCACTTTATGTAATTTATACACTATTAGCGCGTAACGTGATTTATAATTATAAGATCTCTCAAAGTTGATAAACGAGCACTTTCACGGATACGTCAATTTCCCATTCGGCCGGGAAGCCCCGCGTTTATGGAACGAGGACGGCGCGTCATGTGAACGGTGAAATGTAGTCAATGTAGTCGAAACATCGACGGCTGTACCCACAGTTTCATCGAATTTTTTCAACTCGTCAAATTGTTGGGTCGAGTGGCCGAACGATTTCAGGTAGCATTGAGATTCGATTGTATTTGTTGAGAGACCCCGTGATATCTGGTCGAGCGATCTCTTTTTGTCTTCCCCCTCTATTACTTATCCTTTTCTTCAACGAAGCTTACTGGAAGAAATTTGAAGAAATATTTGGAGGAAATGGCTCGTCCGTTTATAACGGCTTAAAGCGTCCTCCTGAGCATTTACAAAACGCGCCCGCGCGGGCGAGGCGCTTTATTTCAGCTTGTCTTTCGTGGCTTTGAGCCTACATCGGCCACGCGATTTTCTTCTTTAGGAAGCGTAAATGGTGCGGATTGGCCCGAACTATCCCAGACAGGTCTCTCTCTCTCTCTCTCTCTCTCTCTATCCCTGAATAAGTTCCCATGGAAACCATTGGCGTAGCCGCTAATTTTTTCCGTTGCCATTGGCACACTGTGAGAGCATGCACCGCACGTGTACGTATGTGTGTGTGTGTGTGTATACATATATATCTCGATCGAAGGGCGAGAGAAAACGAGCCCTCCGGAAAAACCTACTCGAGCCAAGAAAGCGCCAAGGTTAGTCGGGGACACGAAATTATTCGAGGCGTGAAATTGTTCGAGAATCTTTCACGGCGGCGGCGGCGGCCTCGTAATCAACAGCGTGATGCACTTACTCGCGCAATACCCCGATACACAGTTTCCTCCCGTTTGACCTGGTCGAAGGGGTGTCATCCCGGTAGATAAAGCGTACTGCTCCAAAGACTCCGCGCACCGTTTTCTGCGACGCTCGCGCAACGGCGTAACGACTGAATGGGAGGACAATGAAGACGGTGCGTATCGCAGCAAGTAGCTTATCGCACGTGCACGAGATACCGCCGCGGCTCGGCCTCGCCACGCGCACCGCGAGTCGCGCACGGCCTGCGTCGCGGATATATGTATAATCAAATGAATTATTGACCACGGAGAGGCGACGACCGCCGGCCGTTGATCTAATCGGCCGTTTTTAATCGCGCCGGGCGACGTGAACGCGACTCGGCACAATTGCCGCGGTGAATAAAGCGAAAAACTCACTCGCGAGCGTCTGTGCCGAGTATTGCACCGCACGTTACATCGAATGTATGTAATATATATATATATATATATATATATATATATATGTGTGTATGTATGTATGTGTATATATATTACATAATGACTACACTGGTGTAGTATGGTCGCGGATGATTCACTGTTAGGTCAATATCTCAGGCTGGAAACACCGGTCGGGCCTGTTACACGAGGGCTGTTTCTGTGAGTGATCGATAAGCCACGCGTGTCTCGTCGGCAGCGTGCGTACGTATGTACATATAACGTTGAATCGTGTGTGTGCGCGCGCGCGTGCGTTTATGTGCCGTCGTGAGGGATCGTCGGTTAGGGTTAGACGAGGAGGGTTAGGCGACACGGGATGATAACCCCGTTGCGTATACGCGAATAATTAATTCAATTTTCGTATGTTTTCACCGTTAGGGAAATGCGTTTTCGGGCGTTCGAGAGTCTCGAAAGTTTTCCAATTTGACTGCCGACAACGTGACAATGTAATAATTCAAGCAGTTTGTGCAACGTATGTCGGATATTGTATTTCCTTCGAAATAATCGACATTAATTCTTTTACTGATAAGTTGGCGGGTTAGCGTTATCGCAGCCGGAATTATCGGACATCCTCGTCCTTAGTCCCATAATAATAATTTCGCAACAAGACCCGAGTGTGGAAAATAAGCGAGCGACGTCGCGTTATCATATCGCGCTGAATAAAAATATATTTTTCCGATACTCTGTTTCTGTCTTTGTCTCTTATATAGGTATATTTTCTACTTTGTAATTTTTTATTGTTTTTTTTCTTGTTTTAATAACGACGAATGTAAATTGTATTTCTTGAATGAATTAGTGGACAGTGATTCTCAACACTTGTTCTGCGTTCGTTTTGCAGTTGACAACTCTGCTCTCTTATTTTATTGTCGAATCAACAACGTTGACATGAATCTAAATTAGAATTTTCTGTACAACAAATTGAACAATGAGGAAAAGGCGTTTTTATTATTGTGCTGTCTCCGAGTGTGTTTCGATTAGAAAGCCTGTCTCCCCGCTTTAGCGTGAGTCACGATGATAACGCTCGAAAAAGAGGGTAAGGCATCACGAAACTACATATTTATATATGTATAGTATAGTACAGTATAACAGTATTGTATTCTCTCGACACCCTCTACATTGTGCCTTTGCGAGACGCGTGCGTTCTACGAATGTGTAACGCATCCGTTCGCTCGAATTCCCGGTGACGTAAAATCCAACAAATCAGTCGTGCAATATTAATATTTCGCAGGCTGCAGTATGCCGCGGTTCGTTATATAAAGACGATAATTAATGCAGTCTAGCCATATTGCCCAATATCGATTCTCTCCGTGAACGGGAAGGTCGAGAATGGAACAAAAAAACGTTTCATGGACGATCGCGTCGCGCCGACGAAATGGAATAAAAAAGCGTCGTGCATCGAAGAAACAGAGATATTTATCTAGATAACGATAATTTCATTCACGCTGTATCGAATATCGTATGTCTTATAAGTTAGCAGAACAAAATGAGCAGAACCAATTCTAATTAGTATATTTATTTGTTGCTCTGCTATTTTTTTTAAATGATGAACTTATAAGACATGAATATCGTAAACATTGATATTAATATCGCGCGATATCTAGAAATCTTTTTGATAATGATGGATGAATTAATAAAAATTAATTGTAGAAGAAATTGATATAATTAGTATATTAACTAATTGCGAGATGTCAGAAACGGAGCATTGAAATATTATCGAACGCGAAATGTAGATATCAGTCCGCACTGAAGTGTCGCATTCGCGATTTTTTGAAGCCGTAACATTTGAAAATCAGGGGCGTATTCAACGATCTTTGCTATCTTCGAAGTTTCTTTCGAGCCTTGTCTCGGCGCTCGATGAATGGACGTACTATACGCCCGTAACGCATCCGCGTAGCGTGTGTAACGCTCCCGCGGGACGAGAGAAAGATTGAGAGGGGAGGGAAAGATACGCGGCGCGACGGCGTGGGCCGGCCGGCGCGCGTTTTGACATTAAATTGGTTCACCCACGCGTGACTTTCTAACGTAGCTGCGTTTCCCAATTCGCAGCTCTTATCGTCCGGATTGCACGAGCGTGCTTGCTAAATCTCTTTTCGGCTTTATATCGTCGTCGAACGTTTTCAAATAGATTCGACGACCGTGGAAAATAATTGCCGAGATAGTGGAAATTTTATTGCCCGTTTTTAGATAATAGCGTCTAACGAAGGATATCTTCCTTTTAAAGATAAAATTGATCGTCAAATTTTATCGCAAGTCATGATTTTCCGAGCGCAAAGTTGCGTTCTGAAAAATATCGCCAAGCTTAATTTTTCCCTTGATTAAAACTCCTAAACAATTTTTTTATATTGCAAAAATTTTTGCTCAAATTGTAATATTCGAAAAAAATTTTCCAAGTTATTAAATTTTAATTTTAAATTATTAATTAAAAATTAAATTTTCCATATCCTATTTCTCAAAGCTTCGTTGTGTTTGAACTGAGATAAAAATGAATGAACTTTTGTCGTTAATGCCGGAATATGCGCACATGCTTTAGAGTTTACTATTGTAAATTCGCCCACAAGCTCTTTTTATCTTTCTCTTCGTCGTGTTTCTTCTCTCGCCTCTTCGTCTTTCGATCTCTTTTTTTTTCCCGTCCACCGTAACTCGCGCTAATCGTATCACATCGCGATATCGTATTACATCAAACTGCGTTCTCACTGCGTTCATGTAGAGGAGTGTTAAAAGCGCGAAATTAATTTGCAAAAGTCTCTCCCTTTTTCCATAGTAACCTTTGTCGCTTCGCGGTATCACGATTCATCCTCGAGCTCTTTTTCGCGAGAATCCTTTCGCTGCTTCCTCAAAGAGAGCGGTCGATCTCGCGCGCCGTATAAATTGCGTATCGCGACCTTGTTCCTTTAACGAGGTGACCCGACACGTTCTTCGCTTCGCGTTCTCATCGAAATAAATTTCGCATTCGGTCGGACAAAATTGCCGCGTCAATGTCGCCGTCCGTCCGACCGAGCGAGATGGAACACATTTTATGCATGACCGCGTGTCGCGTCTTTAAGCGTGGATCTAGAATATTCCTCAGGCACGATCGACCTCGCGCGCAATTTTCTCCGGATCGTATATATCCCAGTAAAAGAGTTAAACAAATGTACTGACGGTCGCTGCGTAAGATTGCCTCCCCTCCGAGGGATTTCGCAATCGGTTCGCGTGGTGCGCATTATTCCACGTTTCTCGAGCGATTTTCTCCGCGCGCGAACCGGCACGCGTCTGAGCACAAACTCGTTGTGGCTTCCACTCGCGTTACTCTAAAAATAAATAGACACGCTAATTGACTCCGACTGTTTTCCAATATAATCCCTTTGGATACTTATATATGTATATATCGATCTAAAGTTGAAAGCTCCGAAAGAGAGCAACGAGAGAGAGAGAGGGGGGGGGGGAAGGTTTCGCGGAATAACCGGCGTAACCGATGCCCACACAGTTGAATTTATGAAAACGGCACCGAGAGGACATAAATTAGCAAAGCGGCGGGGAAATGCGAGAATAATCTCGCGCTTCTACTCATTGGCGGTTGAAACAGGAAATGCTAGTCGTGCACTGGAAGCCACGGCGATCTCAGGCCGCTCGTGGCGTTAAATTATTCTTTTAGCAGGGATTATTTATGGGCCCGGTGTAATGTTGATTCCCTGCGCGGCGCATTTTTTTCGACGCCGGCTCGAGGGGGTCCCTTTTTATCGTCGCGATTTTACGCGACCGGTAGTCACGGCGGACTCCCTCCTGCGTGTGCGAGTGTACGCGCATGTTTGATCGGGGTTGATTTTCACTCGATAAATATAAATCCCATGTGGATACGCGGGCTATCGCGGCGCGCAAACGAGAGTCGAGGTCGAGAACGCGGCTCTCCGCTGGAGGCGGACGCGAGGCTGTAATAATCTGATGGCGTGTTGGCAAGGTGAAGAAAGGAGAGAGAAAGAGAGAGGACGAGATAAGAAATATGAGGAGGAGATATAGAAAACTAGCGAAGAGCGGGACAGGAAGCTAGCAGAGGTCGCAACAGAAACGACGAGATTGCGACGCAATGGGAATCGAATTGTACGAAGAGGCATTCGCGTCTTCCGATATCGTCCGGTGAAGTTCTCCTGGAAAAATCGACTCGATATTCTTTAGAAAATTTACCTTTCTTTCTACCGAAGGGCGAGAGCGCGACGAATCTGGAACACCTTTATATATTGTCTCTCATTTTTCGGAACGGTCGATTGGTCACATCTGGCGCTGAATTGCGTAACTGACGAGATCCGAGGGCATTTCTTTCCTCGGGGTTTCACGGCTGGAGCTTTTCCCGTGTATTGTCCGATTTCTCTCTCTTTCGCTCGGTGAGTTTGAGGTAGGTCGATCGACGAATGACTCACCCTTTGGACTCGGGCAAGAGGGACTCTGGGCGGAGCGGCTTCCACGGTGGGCAGCGCATCCCATTATATCCACACTGCGCGGCTCGTTAATATCGTGACATCCAATATCGCGTAATTATATACGTACTGCCGGCCGCATAAGTCCCGAACGATGGCGGTTTTCTCGCAAACTAATAATGAATCATCGGGAGTAGAATAAATGCTCTTCGGCTGTTGCTCCGCGCGCTCAGCGCTTCTTTTCCATAATAATATTCGCGCGGTAATTCTCGCTTATTTCAGCAGGAGTAAAGTTTTATCGTGTAGACTTGTAAAATATATATCGCTCGATATGCTTCCGGAGACACCGACGATCGTGCGCGCCTGTCGTCCCGCATGGCTCGAGGGTGTCCTTACTCTCTCTTCAAAGGATCATCGTCTCTCTACATTTCCATAGAAGATTAACGGCCTGGCACAATCTACATTTTTCATCGTGAGATCTCGACCGGACTCTCATCGAGAATCTTCTCGTACGAACGAACGTATTATTGTGAGAATTGCTGCTCGAGTCCGAAGAAAAAGAATGCATGGCGTGTGATCAGAAAGAGAAGCGGAAGAGAAAGACAGAGAAAGAGGGG
>VBVQ01002195.1:0-26868 GCA_011636635.1 Tetramorium simillimum | reverse complement strand
GATGGAAACGAGGGCTAGAGGGGGGGAGGGGGGCGGGGGGGTTAGTGCAGGGCACACGCTCGCGCACACGTACGTACAAAACATATGTAGAAAACTGTTGGGATGTGATTTCACACGGGTCACAACAACGCATATAATATATTGAAATCTATGTATATGCATCCTCGTGTCTGTACTTGTCGGTAATACATGTGTACTGAGATAGAGAGAGATGTACAGGGGTATGCGTGTATCTTGTAATATGCGCGCAGAGGCAGCTAAAGATTACCGGGTCCCTGCGAGAGAGAGCTGGGGACCCTACTCTCTCTGTGCGCGCTTCTTCCCGCTTAGTTAAAAATAGAGATCGATCGGCTTTGCCCGACTAATCTTTCAACCGATTCGGTTCCCGACTCGAGTCAAAGGGACCGTATATTTCGTATTATTAATAACCTTTAGTCGTCCCGTCGAGCATGCAACTTTCTCGACCTTCGCGATTCACGCTTTACACAGGCCTCACTCCCTTCCATGCATTTCCTTTGCCATACGGATCCTTTGCCTAATTTGAAATACATGTGACCTTAATAACGATGTCGAGGCACCAACAGTTTCTGAGCTGCTATATTCTGAGCTATTGGAAATCTGGAAAATCTTGGAAGCTTTAAAAGTCAAATTAAATAATAAAATCTTACTTCTTCGCGCGTAAAAATGTCTTTAGTGACTTTTACGTCAATCAGAATCTTTCTATTTAAGATTTAATCGCCGTAAAAAGGTTCTCAAAAATAGCATTCGATAAAACCTTTACCAGGAAAAAAATTAATTTCGTATTGTTCAAGAAATCCATATGTAAAGGAAAATGTGGCGAACTTGTGATACTCTGTGTAGCGTCAATAGCTAATGTGTGCCTATTTAATGCTGCCATTCTCTCGTGATCACGCATGTGTTGATATTCCTATTTCATTTCTTTACTCAGAGACACGCAGACTGTTAGACGCAACATCGACATCGGGACGGACAATTTCGCTAACGATTTTAACGCGTTGACGACGAGGACCATGACGACGACATTGGTCGCAAGGACGAGAGGGGAAAGTCTCGCGACGATAGACGGCGAACTTACCTCTCGTTGAAGGTCTCCTGACGAGCGTAGTTCTGCAGACTGCCCTCGTCGATTAGGAACTTCATTCTCTCGAAGAAGGATGCGGTGATGGCGGGCGGTTGTTTCCGTAGTAATATATCGATTGGCTTAGGAGCTGAAACGCACAGCTGGCTGCTGCGACATATGTGATTGGAGCAACATTCCGGGTCGGCGCAATCAGTGAGACCATCTAAAAGACACATTATTTTCCATTAAAGTCGCAAGGAAGAAATATACTCATTGATGACAACTCCGGACAGGTGCTTCATTTTAAATAAATATTCTAATTATAAATACTACTCAAACAAAAATACAAGTACCTATCTAAAGTTCCATTTTCCAATTTATATATCACTTTTATCTTTTAGTTCATTTTTTCTAACTTTGAATTTAAGCAGATTATAGTTACGAAATATTTTATTATATAAGAATAATAAACGAGTTTCTCTTCTCCGTATTAAATTAACGTAAAAAGAATGAAACAATGTTCAAACGCTGTACCTTTGTCGTTGTCTCGTCCGTCGTTACAATTCTGTTCTAAGAGCACGCTGCAATCCTTGCCGTCCCAGCCGTTATAACACTGACACTCCCATTGCGCATCATTCGACACCCTGCACTGTCCATGGCCGGAACAGGAATTCGGACAACCCTCCATCGTGCAGTGTTTTCCGTTCCATCCGGTGACGCATAGACACGTGCCATTCTTGCATTGTCCGTGCTCGTTGCAGCGGGGATCGCATTGCTTCAGATTGCACAGCTCGCCGGACCAGCCTGGCAAGCAGTCGCAGGCGTTGTCCACGCAGTGCCCGTGAGGGCCGCAATCAAGATCGCACAGTTCTGAAACACGGCGAAGCGAGAGACTTGAAATCGACTGTTCGAAGTGCTCGTGTAACAATACGTAAGTGTGTTAGTCGCGAAGCGGACACTCAGAGAAGCAAAGCGATGATCGTCCGACAACTAAACGAAACTACGAGAAAAAGAGGGCGTCTAGAAAAGTGGACAGTTAATCGGGAGAGTTTCGTAAAAATTATTTCGTAACTTCTGTCACCATCCACCAACCTGGAAACATAGGAATCGTCAGTACGCCGAAAGTACAACCGATACTTTTAACCCAATATTCATATCGCGATTATCTCGATGATTTTAAATGTTACAGACCGACATAGCATTCCTGTCAATAGCAATAATTTCGACTTACTCGGTACAGTTTTTTAAATAAATTTATAAACACGATAAATGTCAAAAGATAAAATTAATCGTTCGACATTTACCAAAGATATTTAAAGATATTTACAAAAAAATCAATGAAAAGATAAAAATTTTTTTAAGCATTGAAGAACGCAGCTCTAATAATAACTTTTGTTTCATCTTTAAACTTTTTCCTTTATCTAATTCTATAATATACAATTTAATTAACTTTTCTATTTTTAATTTTTTCGAACTCAAAAATGACATATTCAGTGCGATTTTCAGTTCTTGCTCGTATAATTTTTAAGATATAATTTTAAAGATATAATTATATTCATTCATCCCTCACTCACCTTTCGAGCAATCATCGCCGGACCACATGGGCTCGCAGAGGCAGGTCTGGGTCTCCAGATCGAAATTCCCGTGACCGTTGCAGTTCGGCAAGCACTGCAATGCTTCCTGATCCATTTGACTGCAGTCGGCTCCTTTCCAACCCTTTTTACAGATGCACGTGCCTTCGGCGCAGAAACCGTGGCCCGAGCAAGTCGGATGCGGACAGTCGACTTCTTCGCAGTACTTCCCCTTGTAGCCGCGTACACAGTTGCACTTGCCGTTGGTGCAATGCCCGTGACCGTTGCAGTCGGGCACTTCGCACTCGTCGTGTCGCAGGGAGCACTCTTTGCCCTTCCAGCCGGGATTGCATTGGCACTCGCCGTTTATGTACTCGCCTAAATCGGAACGACGGGATTATTTGTTGACGAGACGCGAACGAGAATTATTTATGCGCGCAAGATTCGCTAAATTGATTTCGGATTGAGGATTTGTAAGGATTAAAGTTCGATTAGACACAATTGTCGCCGTAACTGATCAACACTGAAAATATTTGCATTCAAATTAGAACAAAAAATAAAAAAATTGCATTGATGCACTCCTCTTGAAAAATAAGTTACTATATTTTATTCACAGGTAAATAAATATAGCTGCGCATCGCTTCGCGAGTGCACCGAGGGAGAAACTGGTGTACCAAGCACCAGGAAATTAACATGTATCGCGAGTATTTGCAAAAGTGCAATACTGAAACGAGTGAAACGTAATCGGCTTTGATTTCTATTTAAAAGAAATCAATAAACGAAGCCGCGCGGACTTGGTTTTTTTAATCGTTTAAAAAACCTACCAATCGTTATTTCTTTCTATTTCAATAGGATTTTAATCAAACCCGTAACCAATAACCGATTTTTGAAGTTTATTAAAATTCCAATACGGATTTCAATTTAATGTTATTTTAACCAAACGGTTGAATCCTATTATCGCAGATTTCTCAATATTTTTATAGTAATAATTTCATATAATAGTATATATATGCATGCATATATACATATATAATATATATATGTATAAAATGTAACAACGTTTACCCCAAAGTAAATATAACTTATTGTAAAACCGACATTTACACAATCAAAACAAACAAAATTCGATTATCGATTAATTTTTGTTCGGGATATTTTTCATCAGCAAGATAAGCTCACCTCTTTGACTGCAAAGAACGGGACAGACACTCTCGCTGCAGTCTTCGCCACCGAAACCAGGATTGCACTGGCAATGACCGAGAAGACACTCGCCCTTGCCGCTACAACCGTTTGGACAGTTGTGCGTCATATCCTCGGCGATCACGGCAATAAACGAGACTTCATGAGGATCTCCGTCGTCGTTATAAAGCGAAAGAAACCAATGCCCCGGCTCCATGTACTGAGTTACCTCCTTCTTAATCGATGGCTGTGAAAGATTCATCGGAAATTGGAATTAAACCGTCAACGGGTAAACCGTGATCGGGTCACCGTTTGACCCGATCACGTATGAATTTTCATCGTCGGTACAGGGGATGAATAAAAAAAGAAAAAAAATTCTCTACCCGAGAACATTATTGGCATGTCACGCGAGAAAGTGAAATAAAAATGGGGTAGCAGCACATACAATAACACTAACATGGGACGCCCTGGTGGTCCGAGCCTTGAAGCCGCTGAGAACTTCCAGCAGATCGTACTGCGTGTGCGTGGGCAGCGCGTTCCTCCTCGCGTACACGCCGATGCTCGCACCGCGCGGGATGCTGTAGTCGAAGCGGACGTAGGCGGCTTCCGATTGGTAAAACTGCATGTTCCAGTAGCCGTACGGCGGTATCTCCTTGCTGAGCTTCTGCCCTAAGCTGACCTGAGCGAAGGTCGTTCCGTCAGGCGGGAAGGACCTCGCCGGGAAGGTTCGTCCACCTGCGTACGCGAGTTGCGATCAGAAGTGATACGCGACGGGGGAGTTTGAGTTTCCGTTGGATAATGTAAGTCCAGATCGTCATTAGTAATTTTAGTATAATTAATTGCGTCATCCATCTACCAAAAAAAAGTGACTACAACTTGTATTGAACAGCTGGCTTTAAAATGCAAAAAGAGCAAAAATTAAGTTAGCGTCAAGATTACATTATCCGACAGATGATGAGAATTCACTTTTGAAAGTGAAATGTTCCCGAGTCTAGGCATGGATGCTTATGCATGTCGGTTTCGTGAGCGTTACGTCTTTCCTTCTCCATTTCATTTTCAAAGAAATCGCAATGAATTCATTTTAGTATCAGTTATTTCACAATTAATGGGACTGCAACAAAATTTTCTTTTAATACGCACTCTTATGTATTACATAATTGTTGTTGATTACAATCGCCAATGGTTGCTTTATCGGGACATTCCATGCAGGAATTAATTAAGGGCTTCATATCATTACGTAATACTACATTATCGTTATAATCTACATAAATTACAACTACCCACTACCACAAAACACATTACAACAACTACAACAGTACAGGCAAGTCAACGTAAATTCGCGTTTGACCAGTCTACGAATGAAACGACAAGCAAAGAAGTGTGAGCATCAGCATCAGCGCAGACGGAAGGTAAAAAAAGTAAAAGTATCAGAAGAGAATAAGTGAAGTGATTTAGGAAGAAAAGATGAAAGATCAGAGAAAAAGAGAAAACGAGGCCTCACCTTCGAGAATCAGTATAGTGGGCTCTGGGGGTAGCGGAGTGCTCCCCGAGCAAGACGACACGTCAGTGCTTACTTCCGGCTCGTAAGTCGACGTGGAGGTCTCGTTGGTCAACCCGCCACTCTCGACGGTGTCGTCTGTCGACGAAGGATAATAGTCTTCGGTGGTGGAGATCGCGTCAGGCCTTACCGAATCTTTCACGGACGATTCCCCGCTCCTCTTATCCGTCAGTCTTTCCCACGGGTCCTCGGGGGAATTCTCGGCTAACAGACCGGAGTTAATGCTCTCGAGCTCCCGCTCGAGATCGTCGTCGATCGCTGAAAAGTTGTCCCACTCGTCAGAGGATGAGCCCATGCAGGGGCAGGAGCACTCGCACTCGCCGCCGGCCCAGATCGGCGCCGGTGGCGAGGCAGGTGGCTGCGGCGGCGGCGGTAATCGCGTATCGACCGCGTCCATCGACTCTTCGTCGTTAGCAGGGATTTTTTTCATGCTCGCCGCGGACGGCTCCGATAGCCGCTCGGCCGTGCGCACCTGCACCTGATCGACGTTACTGCCGGATGAACGGTTAATCCCGCCGCTTTCCGTCGGCACCGACACCGACAGGACGTACAGCGGTCTCGAGGAGGCGGCGGACGAGTCCTCGGTGGCGATCGTTACGTTTATAAGCACTCGGTGTGATGACGATGAGAATGAGGACGATGAAGACGATGATGGCTGCGAGTGACCGTCACGGTACACGGGCACCTCGACGATCTGCACGCGTTGGGTCATCGGAAGGTCGTCCGACCGAGAAGGGGACCCGGGTGATGCGTTGCCCGATGAATCATGCACCGTTTCATGCAGGGTGTCCGCCGGAGGGGAGATATAATTAGTCTTGATCGATGGGGAATTTTCAACGGATTCGTCGGTGGACGTCTCGTGGAACTTCCGAGGAAACTTCTCGTCGCTCCGTTCTCTCACGATGACCCGTAGATCGTCTTTATCCCGTTCCTGTTGAGGAGCGACGTTCTTCACATCGTTGTTGAGACTCGCGGACTCGGGTGATTTAGCAGGGCGTTCCGCTTTCGCGGTTTCGGCCGGTCGCTTCTTGTGCTGGAGGTTGACGATCTCCACCTCGTCCTGCCCGTAGCTGTAAATTGGCACAGGATAGTCTCGTTGCAGTTCCTCGGATTGTTCGGAAGTTATATTGGATGACGTTTCCGATTCAGAAGACGAAAATTCTCTGGAGAGCTCCTGCGTTTCTTTTACGATGCCGGACGTCTGGGATGTTACCGAATTTGTGGTCATGTTTATCGAGATATCGTCGCCTTTCGCGGAAGTGACCGATCTCTCGTTTTCGTCTAAGTTAATTTTTTCCTCGGACACGTCGTCGCGATCTTCTTCGGCAACTTCGATTACACCTTCCACAGGTTTTTCGACGTTCCCGTCCTCATTCGGCGGAGTATCAAGCGTTGGCTCATTAACTACGCTCATACTAGGCAAAACCGTGGTAGCATCTACTTCTTTCTGACCCATTTCTACGGGAGCTAACTCTTCGCTTGAATCAGAATTACTTACGTTCGATTGTTGATCCTCCTTTTGTCCCTTCGAGGGTGTTTCTGTTACGGTCGTTGGTTCTACAGTGCTATCGTCTATATTATCACTGTAATCGACGGGGAAAACGTTCCTGCCATTTTCCGCAGTTCCGCCGACTACTTGGCCGTAGTCGGTGCTATCTGCGCCAAGTTTCGCGGACTTCGCGCCGGATGCAGACGTCGTAGCCCCGGTGCCGCCGTTGCTCTCGGCAATGTCCGAACTTTCGGACGTGCCGGCGTTATCGGTATCGCGGTCGAAATCCGCGGCGTCATCGCGGCTGAGTTTCGCCGCTATCGGGGCTTTCGAGGCGGCATGCACCTCCCGATGCCGCCGCGCCTCGGCGACGACGTCGGCATCGTCGGCGCCCGGGGACTTGGGGGTGTGTCTCGAGGAAGTGTCTTGCGGGGTCGTGATGCCGGACGACGTCTCGTTACGGGGCGATTGGCGGGCGGAAGTTAACGCGAGAGAATTGCCAGAGCCGACAGAGACAGAGGACGAAGAGGCGAGATGGTCGACAGCGACAGTGGTATGAGTCGAACGATCGTACGAGTAGTTAGTAGCGGTAGAAGAGACATTCACGACAAGCTCAACCGGCCGCGAGGGTGCCGTCGATGACTCCGGCGGTGGCTCCGGCGGCGCGTCCTCGGCATCCTCAGCGGCAGCTTCGATCGAGGAGCGGTCGATGGCTCCTCTCACCGGACTCCGGCCGTCCGCATGCTCCGGATCATGCACAACCTTACCAGGCGACTCCTTCTCATGCAACGGGACTGACCGCTGCCCGGACCCCGAGGTCTCCGCCCCGGCGAGAGCGGCCGGGGTCAAGGGCAGCTCCTCGGGGTCACGGGAGGGTGGTGGCGCGACAGTTTGGTGCAACGCATGCTCGTTAAACGTGTCCCTACGCTTGCGGTTGTACACGACACCATCTAGCAACATGCTATCCGACGTGCTAATACTACCTCCTGACGACGACTGCTGCCGCGTCCTGTCCCTCGACTGCGACGACGTCGACGTGGACGACGTGGACGTCTTGTTCGCCTCGCCCGACGACGGCTTGGCGTCGGTGTTCTCGCCCACCAGGACCGTGCACGCCTTCGTGCCTTGGTACGACCAGTTCACTAAATTCGACGCTTAATATAAGGGATCAATTAGGATTGGATGTAGTGTTAGTTTATTGGAGATTACGCTACGTTAGTTTTCGCGTTACTCCATATCGCTTCGAAATTTAACTTTGTAGGCAAATTTTACACGGGAAAATCTAAAGATACATTTGATAAGAACGCGTTAAAAAATGCTTTTTAGAAACGACTCTCACATATTCGTTATTTAAGAATAACTTAATAGAGATGTTAACGTTCCACTCAAGATTACGCGTTCAAAGTAAAAGACAGACATTTCGTAGAGCAAAGAATGATGGCTCGGAATGTAATATGCGAATAATTACCTGCGACGTAGGTTAATGCCGCGGTCAAGCAGAGCGAGAGCATAATTACTACTATGGCAATTAGTTTCCAGCTGCACCAATCGATTCCCTTGCGGAAATGACAGCGGATGCTTTGTCTCCTCATCGGGATCATCGACGGGGCGTGCCCGTAAGGTAAAGGTACTCTGAAAATCGATGAAGGTCGATTTGTAGCGGCCGCATGTAAATTCTCGCCACGACAGCGGTAGATCCGTCTAACATCATCCCTCCGCTCATTAGCGGTCAGCGGGATTAATCTTTATCCCGCCGTTTTATCCGAAAAGTTAGATAGCCGTCCGTACTGAATCCCTATTACACGGGATCGAATAATTTCTCGATGCGCCGCCGTTGTAATTAGTGAAACACCGCCGAGGAATTCGGCACCTCGGTACAATTTTCAGGCACGTTCGGCCCGAACTCTCGGAGTTTCGGTATAGTGTGGAGTTTCAGCTCTCTCTCTCTCCCTCCCTCCCTCCCTTCTACTCCCTTCCTAACCCCTTTCTTTCTCTCACTCTCCCTCGTGACGTTCGAGAAACTCGTAATGTATTCTCGCTCGTTACATACCCCCGTGGAAAAGCGGCAGCCCTCGAGTGTGTTTGTACTGAACCATTGCCGCCGCTGCCGCCGCCGTCGTTTCCAAGTAACTCACAAATGTCTAACCAAAATATTTAAACGCAACCGTCGGATTCTGAAGCGCGAGCGGGAAAGCGCGTTTGCTTTCGTTGCACCGCGTGATAATGAAAAAAACGAGAACCAAGCGGCGTCTACCAGGCGTCCTCTCTCTCTCCCGCTGTTGATTCTACGCGGATTGGACGCGCATTTTTTTTTTCTATCGCGCAAACCAAATAAAAGCGGACGATTTGGAGTTTCCCCGAGTGAAACTTCCGGTCTCTGAATTCTCCATTTTACAGCCCGATGTCGAAATGTTTAACCGAATGTTTGACTTATTCGTTACAAAGTTCCAATATTGAAATATCCTACGTTTTTGAACGTTAAGCTCTTCGGCTTTATCACATTTACATTTTTAGGATATTCCGTTCTTTGTTTTGATTTTTAATAAAGATAAGCGAAATATATTAATTTTATGTATGAATGAAAAGGAATGTCGGGTCACGTCGTATCTCGCGTATTTCACAACCTCTACGTAAAATGTCAAGAAATCCCGAAATATTCGAATTAACGCGGTTAACAAAAAAAAAAAATGATATTGCGCACTCAAACAACGAGTTCGGTTCGGCTGAGAATTAGCGCTGGCTATTATCAAATTAGTTTTCTCATTTCGCATTACTTCAATATCGTTCTATTCAATCTCTTAAAAATGACTCGCTCAACTTCCGAGCCGAGCGTTAATGCCATTTAACAAATTTGCATACCGTAAAAGTGGAGAAACTCGAATCTCCGTTCGCTCCCAGGGTAGCGCGTTATCAAATTCCATTCTCCTTTCTCACCCCGCGGCCGAAGGAAGTTCGTTTCGTTTACCGGCTTCGTAAACACGACGTGAAAATCCCGCGGCAGCGGCGGCAGCCGTTTTGCAAATTTCGGCAGCTAGTTCCTCTGTGGATCTGCGACGAATGGCCCTTGTGAGGAAGCCTCGGTAGACGAAACCGACGATTTTCCACGGGGCGAGCGTCACGAGCGCAGGCGAGACGCGGCGCTTTCTTGAGGTACGGCAATCCACGCTCAAACATTGACTCATTGTGCCGCGAGTCGACTGAATGGATGATTCATGAGGATCTCTCGAGTGGCAGGAAGAAAGAAGCGGAGCAGAAGTCGGGCCGTGCCGGGCCCTGTTTGCTTTAGTTTCGATCATACGTCGGTTTTTCGGAAACACGAATTTCCTCGGCGGTACAATTCATCTGACCAAGGACTACGGGCCGCACGACAGAGGGTGGTAAAAGTATTGTGCGGTAAACGGTCTTACCTGTCCATGTTGTTCTGCAGCTCCACTTTTATTGGACTGTTCCCCGTGGACTGATTCTTGTTGTTGTATTCATTCTTCGGTATCTCTGCAAAAGAGAAGAGAAACAGAGAATGAAGACAGTTTGTTATATTTCGCGTTCTGACAGATCGGCGAAATTTCTCGTGGGGAAACAACGGGTGGGCGCGCCCCGTCAAGGTTTTTCCGCCCGTCCAAAATGTAAATGCAATTCAGCGCGATGTAGTTTACATTTTACGTAATGCATACGAAATCGCATTATACAGCGAAGCGTCATAATACACGCGGAAAATTGGCGGTAAGATAGCTTTTTCGATGAGCTCTCGTGCACTTGACGCGCGCGCGAGGGGGCATTATTCCTCAATTTTTTAAGTTGCACGTTCCAGGATTAGCCGCTCTCTCTATCAAGTTAACTGATTTACCGAGGTAAATGATATCGTTAGTGCCGCTAATAGACAGCACGTATTACACTTTGACGTAGGATCTCTATCGGTTTGACGGGGTTAAAAATGCCCGCCGTCAATCCGTCGTCGGGATAATCACGCCCCCTTGCTTTACGTTTTGCCCCCCCCTCACGCGGCACCATTTCCGATTACGCGCGGAACGTGTAATTAGGAGGGCTCGAGCGCGCGGAGGCTGGCGAGCGCGAGGCGTGGCACAGCCGTTAAATAAATTACGACAGTGTCGATTCTTCATTTTCAACGCGAGCCCTTTTCCCTCCCCCCGATGAACGACCAGACGCGATTCTTTGTGATGCCAGACGCGAAACATCTATTCCGCTCGCGCGCGGTTTCCACACGCGCGCGAGGCAGAGAGGAGGAAGGAGGAGCGGTCGCGCGGGGCTCCTGTTGAATCGATAAGTATATGATTCATCGCGGTTTCGGCTTGAATTTCAAGCAACCGTGCCACGACCCGCGTGAGGGGAGGCCTACGTGTGCATTCTCGGATCTTAGAAAACCGCCGAGCACACAAGGAGTCTTGTCGAGGAGACGGAGGAGGGATCATAGGGGGAAAGAAAAAGGATGTCTGTTCGAAAAGAAGCTAATTTGGTAGTATAATCCATTAGAAAGCGTGACTTTTTTTCCTTTTATCGTCTTTCAAGATCTCCGGAGGGTATGATCTCGGAAATTGAAGCATGAACATCCTGTATACGCGTTATGCCGCATATTCGATGGACGACGGTGAACGTCGTGACGACTGATGATTAGTGGTGAATAGTGGTGGTCTGGAGGGATCACACTCTCGCAACAATATGCACGAGTGGGTATTAACGCGTTAATCCTCAACCGAGGGAACCTCGAACACACAAGTTTCGGGCATGGAATAGCGGAGTAACACGAATTCTATTACGTCTCTCGCGCGATATACCCTACTGAAATATTCGGGTTAGTGTTAGCTCGCGAGTATATAGCGAAACGCGCGCTCCTACATTCATTTGCGGCCGCAGAAATTAAAAAATATCGCTGAAAAAAAAAACCCGAAATTACATATTTAAATCCGGATATAATAACTGATAAAATAGAAATAAGCACGCTGAAATGTATTTACATTTGAAACAAGCTGTGAATTAATTTTGGAAGTTTAACTTTCTCTCTCTCTCTCTCTCTCCGCCTCTCCGCGTCGAGATATGGTACTCGCGCGCGGTAGCGCGGTGCGCATTTAAAACGTAATACGTTTTGAATATTAATGAGCCACTTTACACGTTTACGCGCAAGCGGCAGTTCGAGTTCGAGCTTTGTTGTTCTTGACACTTAGCTCGTCTCAAGCCTGCTTCACGAAACCCTTTTTCGGGACGCGCTCGATACGTAGAGCGAACGAGGTGGAGTTCGGGCGCTTCAGCGCCCTTTGTCTTCTTACGGGGAGCTCGCCCAACTCTAATGTGCCCCGCACCTTTAGGCATACCTCGGCGGAACGGTAAAACGCGGGCGTGGGAAGAGCAGAGGGCCTACAGCCGAAGCTGCTGACCCCACCACCGCTAATTGTAGGTGTTGCCGCTCCGGCCCCGAAATCCGGTGATTATGCCATTTAAGGTAGATATCGGTGATTACGGTGATTTCGGGGATGCTCCACTCTACCCGGAGGGTGTCTCTCTCTCGTTTTTATTTTTCTCCGGGGTGCTTAGGCGCACGAGACGGCGACCCCCGTCGCCCGGAATCGAATTAGAGGGGAATATCTGCTAATCGGCGGTTCGCTGGCGAGAATTCATTCTAATTGGCGACCTGCCAGGTGATTTACCGCCGATGATGCGCCGCTCGCGAGAGGCATCCTCACGCGACGAATAGCTTTGACGGAGGGTTGAACGTGAGTACGCATCGAATTAGAGCCGCGTTGGCCGTGTCAAATTATTTGAAGGCCAAGAATCCCCGATTGCGCGATAATATTGCGCTATACATCTCAGTCAAGAGCCATAAGATAATTTTTCGCGAATGAAAGATATAACGAATGAAGCTTAGCGGAAATATCTAGTTCTGAAGAGAGTAAAATATAAATATTTTGCAAGAAAGTTTTAACAAAGTATTTCAAGAATTACTTCTCTTTCATTACGTACCGTTGCAATTACAAGAAGTTCCGCGGTAGCATTCCGCAGTAAACTTTCAAACACAAAAGAGATTGATTTATTGAATGCACACACAAATATAAGTATAATCCAGGTAATATAATCCTTTCGACACACAAATATGTTTCTTAATTTACACATCAGACACGCGACTCACAATTGTAACAAAAACAAGCTTATACTTAATATAGTCAAGCTTATACTTAATGGACGAGCTTAGTCTCTCGAGGCAGACAGACCCGAACTGGCAAAAAAAAAAAAACGAGAGCAAGTTCACCACGTGAATCGAAGGTGACTCGAAGGAAGGAAGACCTCGACTGTGGACTTAAGCATTATGCAGACGGCCATAAGCGTCAAGCGGTGTCATAACCGGGCAGTCAATAAGACGAAGGTTCGTAAGGCTCGTAAATCACCGTTCGACCTATCCCATGGATTTTAAGAGAACCTTTGAAGCGATTCACGTTTGCTTTAGAAAAACATCAGGGTGCACAGAGACGCATCGCAGGAAAAGTCAACCCCGGCGCTCGACCGTGGAATTTGAAAAATCTTTACGACGAGCCGAACAAGAGAAAAGAGCGTGTCACCCGGGTGCCCGAGTATTTGTGCCGGACACTTCCCGAGTCGCCGAGTGGACCGGGGGAGACTTTATACGTAGAAAAGCTTAGGTTTCGCCGTTGTTTTCTCTGTAGTCGATACCACGCGCTGGTGGAGTGCCTCGGAAAAATGTCGCCGCAAGCCGCCCTTTTCTTTCCACGAGTACGCTCGGTGGGTATGGCAAGGGACAAGCGAAACCGTGAAGGGATTTGTCCTTCCGTCGCTCAAGATTCGAGTTTCGCCTATTGTTTTCATCCATATGGAAATCGTTCATTTATCTTGATCACAATTTCTAAAAAGTCAAGTTAAATTTGAACTACAATATCTCGAAATAATTAAAACAATTGTCAATTCAACGACCCGCGACGTCCACTATTCCAATATTCGCGATCTCTATCGCTTTTTTTATTACTTTCTCTCGGATAGTTACCACTATCTACTACTGCCGAGCAGTTTTAACATCTTTTTTTTTTAATCCCGTTGAAAAGTTACCACCGGTATGCAGTGTTATTCCATGTTACGATCCTTTAAATTAGATTTGTAATTAATTTGCCTATGCGGGCGTAAGTTTGAAGAACTCGCGAAAGACTAAGTTGGCAAGCCGACTCGTACCAATTCGCTCTCCGCAGACCAATCTGCGGCGACTAAATTTTGAGAATCGTTCGGCTTGTTAGAGTCAAGTTAGTCTCGAGGCTACTCCAACAAGTCCCGACTTTTATTTCAAACTTTTATTTCACGAGAAGCCGCGTTTTCTCACGCGCAACACGCGAGGATCGTCGGCATTATCACGTGCCTCGCTTTTCCAAGATAAAGCAAGAGGATATCGCCGGAATCCTTCGGCAAACAGACAAAAAGTTTCGTTAAAAAGGGGAAAATTTTCGAGTTACATAGCGTGGCTTTCGTGGCCGGTCTTTAAAAAACCCGGGGACGATAAGATGCGCCGAGCACGGAGAGAAGAGTTTGAAAATTATCGACATCCCTCCCTTTGGCTGATCCTCTCATTGGTTATCGCTGATTACGATGTATACCCTCGTCAAAGATGTCACCCGCCGTCGTCCTTTGCTAAGCCTTCTTTCGCCGGGTTGGCGCAAACATCGCCGACATTATCGGTAGGGGGACACACCCCACTGGGACAACAGGATACTTGTGCTCGCGAAGGTCTCTCTCCCCAATAAATATTTATCTGTATTTACGTTGAGGTATATATTTCTGTTTATTAATTATGTGACACTATTAAAAGTGTCAAAGTTTTATATTTGTGTTTGCGCGAAGATAAATCGATGCTTTACAGAGATACGAGAAACGAGGACAGCTACGGAAATAAGTCTCTTTCATTTCGTGACGTGACTACCTGATCAGATGTGTGTGCGGGTACGTGAGTGTAGTGAATGACAGAAAATGTGTGTGTGTGTGAGAGAGAGAGAAAGAGAGAGAAAAATTTTCTCAGGTCAATATTCCTTAATTAAGGTAATGGTGATCGTAAATCTTTTGACACAGATGAAAAGAAATATGTACAGAGTAATATTAAAACTATCATTTATATTCTTTCACCAATCTTGTGCACAATCATAATTTTCTTAATAATGATGTAAAAATTTCGATAATTCTCAAGCTCTTCAAAAACATTAAGACAAACAACATTAATCTTTCAACAAATGGTATAACTTTACTTCTCCAAATATTTGTACTTAAAATTTACAAAATTGTGAAAATACCGATGCTATTGAAATTTCAAGAAGAACGAATCGATTTTCGACCGGTTAAGAGACTCGAGACGAAGGAAAAGGGGAAAATTGTTTCCCACGTATCTATACGACTGCTCGCTCATTCTTTCTCTCTACTAAATCAGATTTAACGAGCCCTGCCTACGAACTCACTTGGTATATTGTAGAAGTTACCGGATGGGGTGCGTACGAGGCAGGATGGCTCGAGATCAGGATCGCGTTCGTGATCGCTCGCTGCGTGACTTCCTGGCAGTCTTCCGTTGAGCCGGCTCATTGCGGGGTTACGGGGTGGCACATCAGGCGGGCCCCGCGGTGCCGAACTGTCCAACAAACACCCTGCAATGACAAAGAGAAAAAAATGCTCAGTTGCGAAATGCAGGTCATCCTTTAACATCTTTCTTAATCGTACGGTATCGCCAACAGAGTTATAAATTTCCAGGTCTAAAGATAAAAATGTTAGAAAGGGAAACTCTTAAGGAACCTTTGAGAAACCCTTTGACCGTGAAATTTCTTCTTTGAAAAGGCAGGCTCCTTCTGTATTGTATTTCGTCCTTGGTCACTATGTATATGATGTAATAAAAATAAAAATCAACCCTTGCAAATTATTACAAGAAGGAAGATTTGCAGGACTCGTAAAGATGTTATTTCCACTAAATGGCCGGTAGAAAAATATGAGACGTTTTTAAAAATTGCCTGTCTCGGAATAAAGTTGGCTCTGACGGTTGGTTGGTAAGAAAAGCGACGGAGTGACGCGACGACGCGAGGATTCTAGGGCGGCTGGCGGTCTCGAGCGTTTATAACGCTCGCAAAGTAATCCAGGGCAGGTGGCCCCGGTCCCGGTTTTCATCTGGCGAAGGGTTGAGCCGATCTCACGATTAGGCACAGTTCACACGCGACGCGCCATCATCGCGACTGTCGGGGGTGGATGGATGCGAGCATGGAGCACCGCTAACCCTATCCGCGGGCGATCTAGAATTTTTTTAAGCCAAGATTTTTTTAAACCCGAAACAACCCGACAAAAATACGTTTTTGCGAGCGTTGACGCGAACGCGAGGCAACAATGCGGATTTGCGAGTATTGCGGATTAGAAAGATCGTTGGGAGATATGTATTAAAAATGGAGAGCTGCCTGATGCGATTTGTTGATTCGCGATGTGAAAGACCGTCACATGATTTATTTCGATATTTTCTGCGAGAACGTTAGCAGATTATTGTTAGACGCATACTGTAATATTCAGCGGGCTTTATGCACACCGGGGGTAAACGCAAGCAGTTGCGAAGTTAAATTTCGGTCAGATAGTTTAAGCAGCGCCATATGTACTCGCGTTTGCGTTAGAGAAATTTACATGCGGTTTACTTTGTTCCAATATTACATATATTACACATGCGATACTCCCCTAAAATATCACTCTATTTTATTTTTAGTAAATATATTTTCAGAACAATTGAAATCTCTAATTTTTATTTTTGACGTACGACGAGCATTCGAAAATAATCGAATTCGGGAGAAAGATTACATCGACGAAAAGTCCAGAGGGATCCGGTATGGGAATATCGGCAAGAAATTCGAGCCGCTTTTTCTGCATCGAGTGCCAGCCAATGAGGCGGATTCGTTCATACTCTTTTTCTGATGGTCGTAACGAACGTCGCCTGATATCCTATTGAACGATAAAGGGCGCAACAGGAGGCGGCGTGAGCGGAAGAAGACAGGGCGGGGCGGAAGGGGACAACGGGGGGAACCGGGCGAGCGAAAGATGAAGGAAGAGGGTGCGAGAGGAGAGAACGAAGAAAAAAAAGAGAAGGAAAAAAAAAAGTTTTATCCCGTGCGACGACAAAGGACTTTCTCAATCTCGTCTAATCGCGTGCTCGTCTCCCCTTCGTCCTACCTTCCACCCGTTCGCCGTAGCTACCAACTTCGATTCGTGCTTCGCTTACGCGGCCCTCCCCCCTACCCTCCTTCCGTTCCCCGACTTGGTTCAACCAAGAGCACTCGACCCTTTTACGACCGAACTTTCCCAGTTTCGACATTTCGCTCTTGGCCTCTCCCTCCCCCTTCCCCTCTCCGTGAGGAAAGCACCATTTGGCATTACTACCAATGTGCATCGGTCCATCGACGAAGGTAGAGACGCGTAAACTAGCATAACGTCTCAAGGGCACGATGCCTCTCTTTCCCAAAAGTCAAAAGCCACCTCGGAAAAACGTTTCTTTTACCGTTTGCTCGGTTACGGGCGAAATGATATTAACGGTACACGCGAACGTCAGCTACGATTACAAATTTGATACAAATTAATATACACCGGCGTAATTAATAATCATATATTAATAATAATCTTAAATGTGAAATTCTTTTTATTGTATCCTCTTTCCCACTCTCGGATCCGGTTCAACGCGCGATCAAATATGAATCCTTATATTAATATTTCCAAACCCGAGGCTATTTTAATTAACAACCGTATTGTCCAAGCTGTAGAACCAGCGTGATACGATATTAAATTTATATGTACGTACATCATACATTTAAAAAGTGTTCTCAATCAAAATGGATTATTTTGATCCTGTTGCGAAATGAACGTTGAGTCGTCATAATTTTTGCTAATAGAAATTTCAACCGAGGCGGACGATGTAGTCGACAATGCGCCTTGTCAACCGTTTCTATTATACTGAAACTTGTTAACCCCAGAATCCGTTCGTTACGTACGAAACGTTCGCGCAGCTCGAGAGCTCGAGCGCTCGACAGGAGCCGCGTCGTCTATTCATCCTTGCCAGAGCCATCGAGGCAGAAGAGTCTGTGGCACGTCGTTATTCTTGCTAATAGATCGGCGGGAGTGGGTATTGTCCTGACACAGTTACTTGAAAGATCTCACCCCGTCGTCGTCGTCGTCGTCGTCGTCGTCATCGTCATCGTTCCTTTTCTCGCCGTTTTAACAGCTCGAGCGCACGAGAAGGAACAAGAATCTCATCGCCGTAGTCGTCGTCGTCGTCGTCGTCGTCGTCGTCGTTGTCGTCGTCGAGGAGATAAATAAAAACAGACCGAGCAGGACAGCAGGAGAGAAAGTTCGAGCATCGACAAAAGGGCACGGGATCTTGCGTGCCGCTATCCGGTATCCAGGATGAGCATCGCGCGACAAAGGATGCGCACGCGGGTAGGAAGAAGCGAAGCATCCGTGAATCGAATTATGCTCGCCTGGTTTGCGCGCGACTGAATCCACATTCGTAAAGGGACCTAAGGAGGGGCACGAAAGGAACACGTCGTCACAGAGGATCCCGGGCTGAATGAGCCCTGACCTCGAGGACCCGATGCCGGCACACCCGGCCAACGTAATGGATGCGCGCCCATTGAGAGTGCACGTCAAAACGCGTAACATAATATCGGGGCCCTTACGCGCAAGAGCCCATGCCTAATGGAATTTATTAGAGAAGGTACTTCTTTTTTTCCGCGAGACTCAGGTACGGAATCCCCAACGGATCGAGCATTCGCCGTGTGGAATCAAGAGGTTCTCCAGGTCGTCGGATTGTCTTCGGATCACTGAAGGTGTTCTTTCGACATGGAAAAGCTAACTGGGACGACCGTATAAGGAAAGAAAGTTAGATCTTGAGAGCAATTGATTGCCGCTCACGTTGCGTGATGTGCAATTTGATCCCGCCAAATGTCTCTCTTTGTAGTTTCAATCTAACATCAAAATGATAAATCCTTATAAGCGATAAATTCATTCAATTTTATTACTAATAATATCATTTCTACAGGTTTTGTGTATGCATATGTCAAATAAATTAATTTAATAAAATAGAAAATACATTAGGGTATATACATATGTACATGTATTACGTACATGTATACAACATTTGGCAACAAAATATCGTTACTTTAATTAAATATTATACATGTTCGAGGATTAATAACAATTTTATAATTATACAAATATAAAATTTAAAAAAGTAATATACTAAATTAAATGACTCGCGGTGAATTCGTGAATTTAAATTATGAATTTCTGCTGCTGATAAAAATATAGCCACGCTATTTCTCGCTGAAAAAGTATGACTCGTGTGAAACCATTCTGGGATAAAATGCCGTATAAAGCAACATCGTAGCAATATCCACGGAGATTTAGGAGGGGAAAGGTGAACAAACGATTTGGGAGCCTGGTCACGTATCAAAAAGCAGAGTGGACGAATTTTGGGGTGCAGAGCGAAGAAAATGAACAAGGGTTAGTCTCGTGTCTGGATTAGCTTTCGGAGCGGAACGAATTAATACTATATCGCACGTTGGATAAAGCTGCGCATATTTCCACGTGCCAGCGGCAGTCGCGTGAGAAGCTTCGCGTATGGTCGTAGTTTTATAAATCCACCGCAAGAAACTAAAAAAAAAATTACCTTATTTCTCTATGGCTTATGTCTATTTATACAGTAACTTTTTTAATTACATAAAATGTATGCGTGTGCACATGTGACTGGGATTTTCAGTAAATGTATCTGCAAGTTGTGAAAACAGTGAGTTTGACTCCAAAATGAAAGTTTAAAATGCGCCAAAACGGCATCTTTGCTTTCCCCACGTCATATAAATACAATTCTAGTTCTACCGTTTTTTCAAGATTGTGGTAAGATACATAGTATAAATAATTAAGGGTTGCTATTCTCATCGCAGATATCGATAAGTCAGTCAAACATTTCGATTTGAGACATGAATAACGAAATGAGCTGCTGTCCTACTCACCAAATTAACAAAGTGATATTGTTTAAAACCTATGACGAGATAATTGAATTTCAACGGAGCTAAAAATAATTGATATGCCCTGTTTTCTCGAAGTGAAGCATTCCTGACAGATCGCTTGGATTATATCAAATCATAAGATGCGCACAGATAAGAAAAAGACATAGACATTATATATATACATATAAAGAGAGAGGGGGGGGGAAGAGAGAAAATCTTATAAAAATATTATCGAACGGATATATGCTATTTTGGTTCTTCCATTGGCCGCATCACACAGAACGTTGGGTATATCGGGAGATCCTCCAGGCTTCTCGGTTCCTGGCGAATCCTAAAGCGGTTGAGTTATCTTGAGTTTACGTACATACACCCCACCGCCGACATCGTCGCCGCCTCTTCGTGCTATCCTCAGAACTTATGGAAGCCATGCCAGAATTTGTGGAACAACCACTTTACTCCGGGAATCACTACGTCGCTGTAGTATCGGGTAGCGTTTGCAATTTATCGCAATATCCGGAAGTTTTCGCAGAAATTTTCCACTGCGCGTTGCATCATCTTCCGCACGCGCCCGCGCTCGTATCAATTTACTATAATTTAATTACGATAAAATGCTTAACTACGCGTGCAATTAGTCTCATTAAGGATGTTGGGCAAAATGTAATATCACGTTTCCACGTAACCGAAGATCTTTCCCGCATCCGTACCCGTTCCTCAAGATCACGATTTATCGGCCGTCTAATCTCGCGATATAGTTGATCATCGCGCATTATATTATTAAGTATATTATTAAGTATATTCCATCGATTTCTTTATTCGCTCATATTATATGAAGCACGTTATATAAAAATATATTTTACTTTAGTTCATTTTATATTCTTTTTTTACATATACAATTTATACAAAAAGAATTTAATTCTTATGACAAAATATATTTAAATATCTATATATGTTCTCCAATTATATAAAGATATCCATATCTTCATTATTTCGATAATTGCAATTAACTGTTGATGGCATGCCAATAATCATTATTAATCCCCGCGTTTTCATTCCTTAGAAGCGAATCGAGTTCTCTCATTTTATCAGTGGGTCGGTCGGACGCGCGCGCGCGCGCGCGCGACGTCGTCGCATTACGTCTCGTTAGGAGATTTTCGCCGTCGAGTGACCCGAGAGCGAAGGGAAAGCCTTCTCGAGACTTTTTCTCTCTCTCTCTCTCTCTCTCTTTCTCGTTTCCTTCTGGCATCAGAGGAAAATCTTGAAAAATGAAGGGGCGGGCCGGCCCGTTTCTGTCCGGGAGGGGAATAGAGCACGGGTAGGGCGAAACAGTTTTAATTGGAAGTCAGAGGAGACGCGGTGCAGAGGGAGAGACACGATGTGGACGGGAGGGTTGGAAAGAGCGGAGGAGGGACGGGTGGACGGAGGGCCGATAGCGGCGGTTCTTTACCCTCGCGCTCGTTCTACGCCCTATGTGAACCCCGTCCCTTACCCTCGTATTACATACATTTTCGCGCGTACGTGGGTACATACACGTCCGGACAGGGCCGGCTGGAGATTCGATAGAACTTAGGGAGAGATATTAAATATATCACCTTTTAGTACTTTTTTTAATCAGACTACGAAACTGCCACGTTCACAATCAAATGTAGAAAGATTTTATCACTTTAATGTGTCATATATTTTCAGCTCCGTACATTCTTTTTATTACTCATTGCAATGACGTTACTTTATTCCCTATGTTCAATTATTTTCTTACTTTATTTTACTATATTACGTATATACATATATCCTTTTCTTATTAACATAATTTATCTTTTTCTTATTAATATAATTTATGACAGAAATTAAAACAGAAATTTTCATGATCTATATCGCGATAAAATTATCTTTCGCCCGGCCCTGCTTTCGGACGAGTTTGCACGTCCGTGTAAGTTCGAATGCACTAACATCTGTACCACGAAGTCGAGCATCGCATCTCTCGGCGGCCTTAAACCGCGCGGAATGGCGCGGCGGCGGCGTCGGTGCCGCCGCTCGTTTTTCCTACGGACAAAGTGGAAACTCCACGAGGTGGAGCGATCCTCCGAGGGGAAGAGAGAGGGGGGGAAAAAGAGGAAAAGGGGGAAAAAAAGGACTTAATTCGTTTCCCATTAGAATTTACGTGGCTCGAAAATAAAAAGGGAGCGGGATAGACCGAGCGAAGTCGGAGAGCAGCGAGAATTCGTGGAACGCTCTCCCGCCGCCCAGCTCGACCATTGGATTTTTCACGGCACGCCGGTGTCCTGGAAAATCGAAATTAGCTTTTCCACGGCGGCCAAGTCCGCGGGAGTTAACAGGGACGGAAGTCGAAATAAATGGTAGCTGATAAAAAAAGAGCGAGAGGGAGGGAGAGAATGCGCGCGCGCGCGCGCGCGAGCGCGCGCAGCGCGGCACTTCTCTCTTTGAAATCTCGTCGGCGCGTTTCCGAAGAAATTCGCGATGAAAACTCGCCTACGGACCGAGACGCGAGACTTCACAAAGAGCGTACGTGAACTAATAATGTACCTGCACTTGCTGTCGCGTGTTTACGGCACTAAATTAGGAAAACTGAAATCAGGAAAGCTCGTTAGTGGCACAGCACGGCAAAACTGTGCACCGATAGAATTATAACTGTTTTAATCCCGTATGTGAATTCAAAGAGTTAATACGTTTTCTCATCGGACCGTGATAACTACGTCCGGCATCCGCCAAGTCTGAAACGTATATAATTCACCCTAAATACACCGTCGTATTTAAGCTGAAGCTTTAGATGATACATGGCCCGGAAAATTTCTGTGTGTCGGCCTAGAGGGCTATTACGCACGTACGTGTAACGTGCAAGGGCGGTTGCATTAAGTACGATATATCTGAGAGGATCTCCTTCCGCGAAAGTACGCTGAAAACTTTTCACGTTCGGCGAAAATAAGGGGCTCCGGGCTCCAGGCTCCGGGCTCCGGGTGAGAAAATGGGGCGGCTTAATTCGTTTCCCATTAGAATTTATGTGGCGTGCACGCGCCGCCGCTAGTGGAAGAGCCGCGAGTGGGCTAGTCTCTCGTTTCTCTTCCACCTTTCCACCATCTCTCCTTCTCTGTCTTTACGACCAGGAAGTCCGGCATGTCTAGTGTGTTCGAGTGGACCTCCGCGAAGCACCTCGATACGACACCCTCGGCGATCCTTTCCTTTCGAAAGGAGAGACTAAGCCGAGCGTGGAAAGACGAGGCATTTTCCAGACGGGAAACGGCGGTTCGAAAATCAAAGCGTCTGATCGTGTGAATTCGAGCGAATGCTCGACCCTTAACTCTCCATCTCTCGCTTTCATGTGAAAGCCCGCAGGATATCCCTGACAGCATGCATAAAAATTGTTATTAGTCAAATAGCGCAAATCTTACTTTCAACTTTCTCTTTCAAGTCGAATTGAATTAATATTCAAGCGGTGACTTTTTTTTGCATTAGAAATAAGTTCTATAAAATATATATTTGCATGTAATACACATACAATATAGTTAATTACATTCTAATCGTTTACATTATATTGCACTGCAAAATGTAATCAGAAAATAAAATAACATTTCGACCACACATTAAGGTGCAAATACTTGACCCCCATTTAAACTTTTTTCAAAATACGTACGTTTAATAATTTCACGCTCTCAGTCTTAATAATATCTCATTAATTTTACACTATATTATAAGATAATGTAAGTGTGCACGAAATAACTTGTACTTACTTTTTACCTAACAATAATAATACCTTTTATTTTTCGTCTCATTGCGACTGCTCACGCGAAAGTTCCGTCTCGTGGAAGAATATCGATTGAGAACATCGATCGGGTATAAAGTGTGTTCGCGAGTAAAATGCAGGATGTCAGGAATTGTGGTTGATATAATTGGTACCCTGTTTTCGGCGGTCTGCATCGGCGAACCGAAACACATGGAAAACGCTGTGTGTGTTCACGCGAGCGATCGCCGAGCAGAACATACAACGTACGACCGGTTCTACGTCCCCTAACACGCCAATTAAGGAGACGCACGTGAGTTGGAGCTCGAAATTTTTCGCATGCCTCTTTCCAGTCCGACGCGTTTCTCGTTATAAACATTTCGATGAAAATCAGCGAACGCGTGTAACAATCAACTAAAATAATTTGGGACTGGTATATACTGTTTCCGCGCTAATATCTCTGCGGTTAAAAATCGAGCGCTATTAGTAATTACTTAAACCGATCGGAACCTCGTTCGTTCACGTGTCTACGTTTATTGTTGCAGTTAATCACGCTCGGGAATGATAAGTATCTTGGGGCCGAATCGCAACGGTCTGCAATTCCGAAGTTCCGAACAACGGACGGCAACGGGGTCGCTTGTAAAATTGCTGCAATTTGGCACCGAAGAAACGCATCGGACCGAAACACCGCTAACACTCGGAGTAACCCTGTAAGCCGTTCTCATCGGCAAACTTTTGCGGTCGAGAGTCGGCGAGCTTGTAACTCGCCCACGTGTTGGCGTCGCCGGCCATTATCGCCGATCGATGATCGTGCCCGCTGACGATCTCCCGTGGGCGAGTTCTCTCCCAACGTGGACGTCATAATATCTGCGCGCCGAGCATCGTGCGAAACGCCGCGATTTGATAGCAAGTCTCGTACGATCACGCTTCACGCGCGCCAGTTACACCGCCGGCTACATGGGCACGTCGCGAATAAATTGTCCCGCAAGACCCGCAGGAACGCGCCGATCTAGGACGCGTGGGTGGCTACGGGCCCGCAATCGTCGGCGAATCCGGTGCCCTTCGATCGCCGAGCGAGTCGCATTATTGTTTCACCAAGTGAGCGGTCGGCTCGGGACGACGGCTAAGTATCATCGATACCGGCTCGACCCCCCGTCCCAAGAGAATTGCCGCATTAACCGGTAATGCGAGGACTATACCGATACTCCAGAATTCCCCTGCGCTTTTATTTGCACAGATAAGTGTAATAAGAGTAAGTAATATGGGTTCAGGTCTTTATGTCAAATTTACTTCAGATTATTTCAGCTAAAAATACATATCGTCAATTTGTACCATTGAATTGCGAACAAACGCAAGTGAAAGCGAATCAGATAAAGAACAGCTGGCGAATATAAATCATTCTTCATCGCTGTTAACAACTTTTCATAGAGCTGAAAATATCAAAGATAACGTGTAATACCAACGATGTTTATGTACTTCGTTTATTGCGGAAGCAATGATCTTTTTCTTCGCTCGTTAAGTGACTTTGCAATAATATCAGGCATCAGCTAACTGCAAGTGGTCGGCGTTCGCGAAATTAATTAGTACGAACAGTCGTGGCTGTAAACGTATCTCGACAGTACCTTCGGGCATTCCGCGCTATCGTTTAATCAGCGGACTGAATAGTAGGTAGACGATTCTTGATAGTTACCGCCGGGTTTTGCGTAATCGGGCGACACACAGATCGACTCTCGGAGGAAAGTCGTTCGCGGCCTCTCGAATGCAGTATGTATGTACGCGCACGTACGTATATATCGCAACAGTTATTTATTAACCGGCCATTTAATGGAGCCCCGCTATATAATGTTTTACGTTTACTGTAATAGTGGTGGCCGTAAAGTGTTGCTAACGATTACCCATGTATCTCGCGCAGATCGACGAGCGTATCCCGTGTTACGTTCCCCGGCTCTTTACGACACGGGCGACACGGGCAATTGGAGATCTACGATCTATACATGGCAGATCTTACCTGAGAAACATAGAGAGAGAGAGAGAGAGAGAGAGAGAGAGAGAGAGAGACGGCAAGAATTAATTAGCAACGATCATACGGGCGTTAACCGATCGTCGCGCTTCTTCGTCGGCTTTTCGACGTCGGCACTCGTTAATCGGCGCAATTAACAGCCGATGGAAATCTTGCGAGTAATCGTTCTCGTTCGATCGGTCTTGACCGGCGCATGCACCTATCGGGGCCCTACGATCTACGTCCTACGATCCCATACGATCTACGGCTATCTCGCGCGGTTCTCTCCTCGCGGTGATATAGGATCCCGGAGAACGCGGTCCGACTATTAATTACAGACTGCGGAGGAGGCGAAGTCGTTAGTACACCTACGTAAAGAAAGGAGTGATTTAGGACGCGCTCCCCTCCCAGAAACTTTCGAATCCGGATTTCTCGCGGCGAACGTACCTAATGAATAGGGCCACGCTCATAAGAGGCGCCGATAGGTCGATAGATTTCGCCGGAATAGCTCGGGATATCTGCCAATGACGTCCGCAACGATATCTGTTATCACCACAATGCACCGGGTTTCTACTCCTAAGCCAAATTGCATTACGAAATTTGAAATTGAGTAAAGGAAGAAATTCTACGTTTCTTCCTAGACAAGCGTAAGAAAGTGCAAACATCGCGAGCGCTCATCGTCAGATTTATATGAAAATTATATCATTTTAAATTAAAAAAAATAAATTTGCACGCAACTGTATGAATGTTTTGTCACTGTCGAATCTGTTTAGCAACCTCAGGGAGTTAACCCGTTTTCTCGAAGGAGCAGAAGGTATCGTAAAATGTTTATCGGCTCCCATCCTGGAGTTTCATGTAGGAAAAGGCTCGAGATCGGCGCGATAACTGTGCGCATCCTACGGCGAAATTTATTGCCGGCGTACGCACGACGTTTGTAGTACCCCCTTATGATTTTCCCGATCCCACGTCGCCATTCCTCTACCGTAATCGCGCGAAAGGAAATGATTTCTTTAGAGAAATACGCCGGCACACGGCTTTTTCGGGTCGGTTAAGGCACGGGGCCGAAATAAATCCGCAAAGCCGAGGTTAAAATCGATGCCGTGCGGCCGTTTGGCGAGGATAGAGCGAGGAGAGGCAGAGAGATTGCCGGCAGCGGGAGAGCAAGGGGGGAAGGAAAGGAAGGAAGCGGCGAGGGAGGTAAGGGGTAGAGCGGGCGAGGGAAATAGAGAAGGGTAGGAGATTCGAGACGGGTGG
>VBVQ01002194.1:0-26915 GCA_011636635.1 Tetramorium simillimum | reverse complement strand
CAGTTTGAAAATGACTCACTTTTTTGGTATGTGAAAAGCGTTCCCTATTTTTTTTGAGTAGTGTATATTTATTCTCCTTCATAAAATGAGAAAATAAAACTAATAACACAACTGTAAATTCTATTCTACACGTTAAATTTCATGAGTCTCAAAAATTTAAAATTTTTACGAAGAAGAAAAAAGCCCAATATACCTGTGAAGAAATTGAAGAAATATAAATTAGTTGAACTTAAATGCAAAACAAAAAGTAATAAGATAACAAACTTGAACTTTGAATGAAAGAAACGAAATGGAAAACTGTTTAGTAGAAAATCTAAGAAAAATGAAATAGCCAACGATAGAATAAAGATTTTTTTTTAAAGAAAATATAATCGAGAGAAAATATAGATGACAGACACATATAAGTACGATTGAAGATAGGTGCAAGATCGTTCAGGGGTTAATAAATATATTGTATATAAACCAATGTAGGTATATGAATACAATATAACACCTATAGAATTTGTTTATATTCTGAAATGCATTGCAATAAATCTTCGTCGTCATTTATAGAATTAATATGTAATAATTCATTCTCAACGCCGAGGGAAAGAATTAAGCTGCAAAGGTCGTAGTTTAAATGTCTCCAGTTTAGTGACCCGCAGGTGTTCGCATGATAATAAGCGCAGCTACCATTTTGCTGTGTACACGGCGCCGTACGGACGTACCATAACGGACAGGCCGTCGCCGTTGGCTCGGCTCGAATCTTGAGGTGTCGTTTTCTGATGATCTATTTTTACCGAAAGGCGTCCCAAGCCAGTCGGCAAGCAGGCGCTGTATAGACGACGGTTTGGACGCTATTATAAAGCACCGTGTGTGCCGGCCGTGTTTGTAATTCATCGCATATAAGTGCGGACCCCGCTGATTGGGCTCGACGGAACTCGGACGGATCTTCATGGTGAAGAGAAGGGCACGAGGCGGATTCTCTCGATAGACACCCGTGTAGAGCCGTGGAGAAGCCATCGAGAGAGGAGGCCTCCGCCACCACGGAAGTGACACTTCTCTCCGCCAACACGAACGATCCGTTCCGGAAGATACACCCGTTCACGTATGTAGGCGAAGCGATCGTTATCGATATGCGAACCCGCAGATTCCGGACGATGACCCGTCTTTCGGGAGAGACCTTTTTGCATGCTACCGGAGTAGCGAGATATCCGGCGGAGATCCGTGATGATTCAGCAGTTTGCTTGATATAAAAATAAGTCCCATTTTTCTCTCTCTTTCTCTCTCTCTCTTCTCATTTTTCATTCTCCCTTTTCTTATCTCTGTTCTGTCAATGAACACCGGCTCGTTGGCTCCTAAGCGTTGCAGCGGCGGTGGCGGCGGTAGCAGCGGCGGTGACTCCTTCTGGTACCGCTGCCTCTCGTGTTTGAACGGCCGGTGCGTGCCAGAGAGCGTTTTGCAAGATGCGAGATTCGCCTGCCGCGGCGAGGGAGCCGTCGTCGTCGAGTTTAGGCGGACTCTGACCACCTCCGGCGAAGTGTGTAGGCCGGGGTGTCGCGCATTACGTAAAGCCGTGGGAAAAATAAATCACGGGGTAAAGAAGGAAAACAAAGTGTAGGCGAAGAAGGGAGACGACCTACTTTCCGTGTGCGTGCACGTCGTGATGAGGAGAGCATCGTTTGATAAGTAAAATCACTCTTCGCAATGTTTCTGTCAACCTGGGAGAGAGAATGAGAGAGAGAGAGAGAGAGAGAGAGAGAGAGAGAGAGGGAGGGAGGGAGGGAGAGAGTGCGAGTTACCCGTGTCATGGCTTTTCTCTATCCTTTTTTTTATTTATTATCATTATTATTGTTTGCGAAAGAGAATTTCCCCGAGAAAGAGTGCGTGTCAGTTGTGTTTATCAATGTGGCTATTTTTACAAGATTGATGAATGCTATATTAATCGTGATATGTTCTCCAATATGTTCTCCAATATCTCGCGATAGCTATGCAGGGAGATATTAGTGACAGTACGTCGTTGAAGTCAGAAGAGAAAGAAAGGAAAGAGAAAAAGAGAGAGAGAGAGAGAGACAGACAGAGAGAGAGAGCGCGTTATCGAGAACTTTTAAATAAATGGAAAATGTGCGCTTTGACAAAATTATGGAGTAATAGTCGAAGTTGACAGTTGCGAGTTATTCTAGACACTCATGTTTATAAACTGGAAATCGCAATAATTTAATAGCTATTTACAATCGACTCGGTGATTGAAAAGAGTAAAAATACTATTTTCAAAAATAATTACAAAACAGCTTTCAATTTGTTCCGGAATATTTCATATGGTAACGAATTTTAAATCCTTTTTGTTCAAAACTTATTACTTTGTACGAAACTTACTTTGTTCTCCCTTTCTAATCGCTCTTTGAATTAAATACTTACGAATCCAAGTTAAGTTACCAATAATTGAAGCGTGATCTGTTAAAACTTTCTCGAAATTTCAGTCCACCAAGTACCGCGAACAGCCTGACCGACTTCGAAGAAACTCTCAAACTTCTACCAAACAATCTATTTAAAGCAAAGTATCGATTGCGTTGTAAGAATTGAACCGCGCCATATTTTTTTCGCCATTTTTCCTCGCACAAATTAACAGGAGGGATTCCACATACATATTAATATTAATGTAAATTTTATAAAATTAATATTAAAATACGTTACATAAATATATAAAAATCAGTTTTGCTGATTGCTTATTAAACGTAATTATGCAACATTTAGTAATTCGCATCCGGATTAAAGAACAAGGCTAATTACTTATCTATCGAAAATAACATTGTGCATTATTGTGCATTATCGCCGGCTTTTCTGTATGCAATAGCAAACGGATACGGTGCCGACCGCGTGCGCGGCGAGGGCGACTGTTTCGAACTGTTACTGCGTATTACGTTACAACAGATAAATTTAGCGTTTCTTTTACACAGAGCTCGTTGTACCACTGCCAATACCGCGACGCGGAATTAATTGGCTGCTTGGAAGGTAACCAATTCTCGTAGTCAAAAAAGCTTTGCCGAGCTCTACGGCACGCCGGCCCGGGCAGAACCTCACTCTTTCTCTTTCTCTCTTTCGTACAATTGAATTAGAAATCGCGATATCGAAAATTCAAGATCGGGCTAACACGATGTTTCTGTATACCGAACATATTTACGTTGCTAAAGATATTTCTGCCGCTTGCAACAAGTTACTAAAATAATGTATGAAAACTTTAGGCTCAACAATTGAAGTTGTGCAGTTTGAACGAATTTGTACGATTTCTTAAATCTCATTTTACTCACTATCTCACAAGTAGTTTATTTCTTCGATGAAGAAAAAAATAGCGATTGTAATTTTGTAACATAAAAATATCTTCTTTTCGATGTACATCAATGAAAAAAAATTATCACATTTATTTTCTTATGAGTGTCGAAATATATTTTTATTTTTTATTAATTTATAATATAATATTAAATATTTTAATTAATATTTTATTACTTATTAAAAAATAGATTTGTCTTAACAAATTTAATTAATAAAAAAAGATGATATGATTACAAACTTTGTTATTGCAATTTTTTAGATTGGTTACTAGTAATACCATCGAAAAATATCAAATAATTATTTTAATTTGTAATGTAATTACAAAATATAAAATTTTATTGGTATCATAATAAATTTAATTTTTCTTGCTTTTTAAGAGAGTAATTGGCAATAAAATTTTACAAAAACTTGCTTCAATGAGTTTACAACTGAAATAAAATTTTTAATTTGAAATAATTGGAAATCTTTAAATAAAATTAAAAATTTTTAATTATTTCGAATAAAGTTTATGATTAATATTTTCTTATCTACATTAATCTTTTAAAAGTTCTATACATGAGGCTACGAAAGTTTTTCTTTATTCGTACCATTTTCATTAACTTCACCGTTTGTATAACGGTCGTCGCGAAATCTTGTAGAGTTTGCGTAAATGGAGGATCCGCATCGCGTTGCGAATGTTTCAAATGTCCACAGACACGTTAACGCCAAGCGCAACGTTCTGAGCAACACCTCGTATGGGTTCACCAAGGATGCGGAATACAAGTGTAGTGTGAAGTACAGCGGATCTCTACAGGAGAAGAATTATCTGCAGCGTAGCGTATCGGCAGACAATGTTGTAATACGTTCACGTGGTTACAAACCGTCCGACAGACACGACCCGGTTAAAAGGAACTTCCTTGAGAGTCTCACTTCAAAGATATTGCACTTCGACATGGTAAGTGGGTCGTTTTAGCTTGCAAAATTTTAGAAAATTCATTAAAGAAAGAAAATCATACAGCTTGATTTTCTGCCACTTTCGAAGTCACAATTTGTTTGACATGAATTCTACATGTTTAGATTAGTATTTTCATTTATTAAATTGGATAAGAGTTTTAAAATCGATTTTCTTAAGATATCAACTTGATTAAATATATTAATTTTCTATAATTAATCTTTTTTTAGGACAAATTTTACTTAAAATTAATACTTCAAAATTCTAAACATTTACTTATTAAAATTGTTTTATTTTATTATTGTTTTATTATATTATTTATAATTTAAAGTTAATAATTTTTGGTTATGTTTGTTAAAAAAGTAATCGAGTATAAATTGGCAAAAAAAATTAAGGATAAGGAGAAAAATTATAATTTTAAGATGTTCTGTATAACTCCTATTTCATTGATAGGAATTTGCAATAATTACTTTCTCTAAATTGCAGGAAGGGGGCAGGGAACCTACCCCGATTAATTTACAAAAGCTATTCACTCCAGCATCGGACTCCCAAGAGCTACAATTACAAACAAAAAATAGTACGTATCTTTATTATAATTAATAATCGGAATAATCATTATGATAAAATAAATTTTAAGAAATTTTCTTTGAATGGCAAATTTATTTGCTTAGATATGATATATAAAATACGAAATTTTCAGAGGAAATAGATGCATATACTTATTGAAATTAAAACAGCATCAAAAATTCATTTTCAGAGAAAATGTTTGCATCCTCATACTTTTACGCACCGACACATCCTACGGTCGAGGATCAGGTTGAGCTTGCACGTCGGATTTCACATTCGCTCAGCGATGTAAAAAATGTGAAGAGCAAAGGACAGTCCATGTATGTGAATAGAAAAAAGCGATCTGTTAAATGGATCCACGACGGCAATGGTATGCGTTAAAATCTTTCTTATAATTTATTTTTACAACTGTCGCATTTTATAAAAATTTGTCACGTTCTCATCCAAAGAGTTTGTGTATTGTTCAAAATTTATCTATTTGTGTTATCTAAATTAAAACATACATTATAGTTTACATCAATTTAGTAGTTGTATCAAATTGTTACGCAATTATTTTTTCATTCTTTTTTCCATTTTATATAACAATATAATAGATAATATTTCACAGGTATTGAGGATGAAGAGGAATCGACCATGATTCATAAGGTAAAAAAATGCAAAGTGTACATCGTCGAATTTTCTACATATATTTATTTCTATTGTAAAATAAAATGTCTTCCAACAGGAAAAGCTACCCCTCAAATGCGTGATGAATCCATGTGGAAAAGTATTGGATATTCAAGGCATTCAAGCGTTAGGTGAAGAAGTCAATATAGCATCGGTACCGAAAAATCCCGAAAAGCTCTTCGATATTGTCCGTGACTTGAACAATCAAAAAGGACGTGGTAAGTATCATGCATTTATCTAATATACCGTAATTGTATAGTATATTATTAAAATTATATATGTTAAGATTACATAAAATACATCATATTATGTAATATTTTATTTAATATAAATATAATATATGAAACACATGTTTGCTCTATGAGAAATGCAATATCTTCAACTAAATACAAAATTATTGCTATATGTATAATATACATATAACATAGCGTTGCCGAAACAATTCACAGGTGCCGAGATATTTGCGAAACGTAGGAAAAGATCGGAAAAGTGGGTGGTCGACCAAGAACAGCCAGAGACACCGAATACGCCTGTCACACCGAAGACGCCAACATATCCAGAAAAATTAGTAAGTAGCATAGCTTCTTATTATGTGTTTATTTTAACTCTTATCTATAAAATTACACAAAATTTTCTATTTTATTTTATAAATTTAAATTTTTATAAGAGTATTTTAAAGATTAAAACAAGTAAACAGAATAATTTATTTTTCAATTTCGAGAGATTTTTGTTTTTTAATACAGTAAGAATATTTTCAGTATGATTACAAAAATTTCACGATGTCTATAAAAATTTGAATATATTTTATCGTAATTTTAGAAAAGTAATGATAATATTTTGCATTAAAAAAGATAAAAAATTATAATTTCAGGAAATTAATGGTAACGCAAAGTTCACGCCTTCATCGCTGACACCTCGCACGCCAACTTCGAGCAATGACAAACCATTTTATAATCCGTTTACAATGGATATTTCCCTTGACACCATGAATGTCCCGGTAACAGGTGTGTATAACGTAAACACAATTCAATGATAAACAGAATAATAATCCGAATGCAAGATGATCTCACTTGGCAGATTTAGACCGCTGGCAAACGACGAAGTCTGTTTTCTCTATCCTGTCCGCGACATTTTAAAATTATGACCAGACATCAATGTCACCAAAATCTTTTGAAAACCGAGATCGAAATTTATTAGCATTACACGTTGTCGCTTAACATTATGTATGCGTTTACGTAACATCAACATTTCCCTTTTTTTTTCTTGAGAAAAATCGTATATTATATTTTACAGTGCAGAGAATAAGCTAAAGACTGCATAATCGTGTAGTTAGAATTTTTCATATTTTTCTTGATTACTTTTCAATAATCTTGATATTTTTTTATTTATGTTTTACATTTCATATTTTATTCTTTTTAAAAGTTTTATAATTTTATAATTTTTTAATAAACCTAATCCATTTAAACAAAAATAAAATCTATATGAAAATAACTTTAATAATAACATAAATTATTATAATTATTATTATAATAAAGAAGAAACAAATATAATTTTGTAAATGAAATAGGAAAATTTTTAAAAATGTTTTGTTCTCTTTTTCCTATCAGACTTACATGAGTAAAGACGTGTTCTAGAAATTAAAGCTATCTTGACACTTCTCCGAAATTGAGATCAATGGACCGAGCATTCAAAGATCAAGTTGAACGTTCTTTGATGTTCTAATTGGCAATAGTTATCGACGTTATTTAATCAAAAGAAACATACATGCTTGACACCTTTGCGATATATCTGAGACAAACAAAAACCGTATCTTTCGATGCCGATCGTGTTTTTTTGTAACTGCTGATCAATACAGAGATTAAGTGCATTTCAAGGTAAACATCTAATCTCACGATAAAATGACACATTAAAGCACTTATGTTGCTAAGCCTACAAAATATTAAAGATATTTAGATTTTCAGATATTTAGTTTATTATTTTTATATGTGTGTAAGAAGCTTCCAAAAATTTCAAAAATAATTATTATAACTTCAATCTTTGATATTTATTATAAATATTTATAATATATATATAATTTAATTGTAATTAAATCTAAGTTTTATTTTTACATTTTATTTTAGTATATTTTTAAATTACTTTTAAACTGGTTTGAAGTATACGTAGTTTCCTCTCATTCTTCGAAGAAACATTTTATGCTAAATCCTATAACAAAGCTTTTTCCAGTTGCTATGCTCTGCTGTATTAATTTCGATTTGCAAGTTGCAGACAGGCACTGTAACGCTAATCGATGCGGCCATTCGAGCGAGATAAAAAAGATTTATCTGCGGGAAATTGCGGTGGGCACAGATTCCGATTTTCCTTCCGATCATTCTCAGTCGCCCATCGTCGAAAAATCCCGTCGTATCGTTTTCGAGTCTACTAACAATCGGCGCACTAACATGGCCAATAATCGCATTGTCGCAAGTAACAATAATAGATATATTAACAACAATTATCAGTTGCCGAGGAAATCCGATGTATGCAATATGCGGAGTTGCAATGGCAGAGACACGAGAGTTCAACAGCGTTTCGATAATAAGTACAACGATAATGTGATTGACAACAAGATCGGAAATAAGCAACAGAATGAGAGGCAGATGCCGAATGACAATGAGGAAAACGGATACACTCCCGTGCCAGTGAAGCAACTGATACAAGAATTCGAGAAAACCTGTAGACCAGTTCTGCAATACAAGCAGATCAGTCCAAAGATCATTCCAATCATACAGCAGTGTCCGTTGGATAATGGCATAGCACGTTTCTTCGAGACGAAAAATTCTGTAAAGTATAACAATGAGGAGGAGAGATATGCACGGTGAGAATAATGGATTCTTCGATTTAATTAATAATAAATATTCATATTAATTAATAGTAGTGTAATAAAAAAAGTTTTCTAAATTTCCTTCAATATTTCTTAACGATAATATTTTGCCTCTTCGGTCGACGGAATCATTCAAATTATTCTCTGCTAATTGACGTAAATGTTGAGGAGAGGAAGTTTAAGTTGTTTGTTTGATGGCGCGCTACGTTTTTTTAGTAATGCATATTTTAATGTTATTTTAATTGCAAATGTGATAGATGCAAGATGCCATTCATAATATTGCCATTCATAATAGTGCGTAGTTCAACGATGTACGACGGAATCCACGTTTATCTTTCGTTTTTTACTACCAATTGCAGTCACATGCGTATAGTTCTCTTTACATGGAGGAAATGAGAGTTTGGCGAAATTAAATCAAGAATCCATTTTAATTAATTATACAGTGCACGCGGAAACTACGAAGACTCCGCGAAACTGCAGTCCCAATGTAACAGCCGATTATACGACACACGTGGAAGCTACGAAAGAAAACTGCAGTCCCAATGCAATGGCCAGTTATGCGGTGCACGCGAGACTTACGAGGGATCAGCGAAACTGCAGCCCCGATGCAACGGATATGTCTCTACTGACGAGAGCGAATACACGACGGATGACACCGACTCCGAAGATTATCAGAACGAGGCGGGATTTATAGATCGCGGCAATTCCGCGCCGTCTGCCCTGTTGAATCGCTGCGACAGCAGCGAGTACTCGATCGCGTTCGAGGACGAGTACTCGGGCACTCGACGTCATTCGACCACCTCACAGGAATTGGAGGCCCTTTATGCCAACGGCACGGACGCGAGATTCGTCAACACCGAGGCCGAGATGCCACCCGAAGCGAAGTCGCTGATGCTCTCGATGGTCGCCTCGCAGGACGATATACTCGAGACCAAGAAACACCTGCGTAACACGCCGGTTTTGGATAATCTTTTAGGCACCGCCACGCCAGAATGCAAACTCACTGACGTTAACCCGGAATTAGGCAAGTTAATACGCATGCGCTTTTGTAGTTCTGATGTTTTTTTTTATCGCTTTTGCATACTAAACGTACGAAAAACGATCTCTAATGCACACACTTATTCCTAATCCTTGTATAGTAAAAACGAATTAATGAAAATTAATTATATTATTGAATTATATACGAAAAATGAAATTTATCCTGTGTGTTATAGAAAGATAAGAAATTGTAAGAATACAAAGATACAAAGAAATAAACTTTTGAAATATATTAATTTTTTGTACAAAGCACTATATTTCTTTTTAAGTTTTGGTTTAAAAGATTTTTTGAGATATTTTAATTGTTATTATAAAATTCAAGGGTTTAAATTATAAGAATATTGCAAGAATTAATGTTTCAATTTTCAGGAAACAAATTGTACGAGAATAATGATTATACTGGACCGAAATTGGCCAGCCTTCACAATCTGACAAATTACAATACAGCGCCGCGTGGATGGAATCAATCATTCACAGTTTATCGACCTATTAAATTCGAGAAACCGCAAGAAATCATGTATTCTGACTTTTAGATACACTATAATAAATTTTATAATTATAATCCTTTTACACGTCGGTAAGTGTTTTACAAAGCAAAATTTAGTTAAGCAAAATTGTGTGTGTATTAAGTTAAACAAATTTTGTTTCTAGGTACTAAGAGATCAAATCTAATTCCTCCGATGTATCGATGAGAGAACTATTGGAATATGTTTTCCGCACTGTTGCGTACATTTTCACCAGCACCATGATTTAAATCAACGGCCTACAGATCACTCAAATATCTTCACCGTGAATAAACACATCGCGATATGACTGCGCTATACCGCGCGACATGTTTGAAGTTTTGCTTTGGTGTACTTCTACCTCTTCTATCCCTCATTGAAAATATTTAACGTTGTTCATGCTTTGACAGTGTTACATTACTGCATTTTACTTTATTATATATAATGCAAATAAATATGTTGTTTTCCTAATTTCTACCGTGATTTGTTCGGCATTTTCATTCATACCTTATTTCTGCGCACTTTCAAATTTTATAGGCGTATTATATATGCATACAGAACTTGAATTATTCTTGATAATGAACATACGGTAAGATTGTAAACAATAATGAAGTTTAACAGAGATGTTAGATGCGATTACGATTATTTTGAAATCAATCTCTTTTGATCTTGCCATTTCATCAAATCACGATTATTTTATCGTTATTAATTTATGTATTCAAAATACGAAGTAGCTATAATTGCATAAAATTTCTCACATTAATAAATTATTACTTATTATATTATATAAAACTAAAATCTAAACATTTCTTGTTAATAATGCAAGATATACATTATTTTGCTCATATGAACACAATATTTTATAAATTAAATATATACATAAACTGTATATAATCTAATTTTGAAAGAATAAATATTATTTTTAAAATTATTATATACGTGGGCCATTCCGAAGAAGCTCCATAAGAAACATGAAGAAACAATGGGCAGATCGGCTGTATTCAAGTGATGGAAGCATTTTAAGAACGACAAATGCAGGTGTTCATGAATCGATAAACGTCTGTCTTTCAATAATATTTCATCTTTAACAATTTTTTCATCGTTCATAGATATTGATGAGCGCCCGCATCTCGGTTTATCTCCCGCATTTGCCATCCTTAAAATGCCCATTGCTTCATACGCTTCTTTGAAACGTTTCCCGACTAGTTTTGCGTAACTTGACCCAAAATTTAATTGCGATTCTTTGTCTGGTAATTAACGGTATATCATTCTCATCCGTCATTGTAATGAACATTGCGTTTGACTTTTTACCTAGCTAATAAACAAAAGACAACTGTTACCTTCACTCATATTAACAAAGCACAGCTGTTGCTATGTGCACACTCACTTCGCTCGGTTCCATAACATCGGCGCAACATTGCCAGTCCACGAACTTTCGGAATGGTCCATGTAATAATATTTTATTTTTTTAAAAGGGAATTTCCTATCCAGAAATATACATATACACTTATAAGATTTTTATCTGGACAGGAAATGTCCTTTTAAAAAATCGATTTATTATTACATAACACTTTTAGAAAACAGTATCAATTTTTTTCAGATTAAATAATAAAAATTGAATGTGATAAATATCTGCTAATAATATATGATTAATCTGTTGATAATTAAACATTTTCAAATATAAACAAGATATCACTTTAATATCATTCATTCTGACAGTTTCTTATTTAAAAATTTTTTTAAATTAAAATCAACTTTTCTACTACGTGGAAAAAGATTGCATTGATCAACATTTTTGTTATATAAATATTATTGATGTAATCAATAACAGCTATTCATATATCAAAGTATTAAACTTATTTATATTATTTGTATTTTATACAAGACATGAAAGAAAAAGAGAATATTTTTATAATTTTGCTGGATAAATAATTATTATTTAAAAATTTATCTTTGTCTTTTCAATAGAAAATCAAAGCAAGAATTTATAAAATCCAGACGAATAATGTCATTTTATATTTATTAGTAGCAGAAAAATGTTGACGAAATATATTTGTCTTGAAAAAGACTAGGTTCTCAAAAACTTAATCATAATACATTGACAACATGACAATGCATAGAAGTAAGAAAGAAACGGAATAAGAATTTATATGGAACGTAAGTTCTATGGAATGTACTTCAATCAATATTTACGTTCGTCTGACTGTTCGTACAGGACATATCATATATTTTGGAAAATGATTCATAGACATGGTGACTTCAGCCACGTGAACACGCGTTAGCAGCAAGACCGTCTGGATATATGCGAACTAGTTAGTTAAACCGCTTAGTTTATATTTTATAATTGTTTGGTAAGTTTTAGAGTTTATAGAGTAAATATTATATTTCAATTTCTATATTTTAATATATTATTGCGTCTTATATTTTCAATACATGGAGAAATAATAATCTTCCTGTTTTTTTTATTTATGTAGTTTATATTTATTGATATAATAACTTTCTATCTACGATAGTATTTTTGAATTGAGTTACTGCTTACGCCATTGTATTCGTGACCATCGTCTGTCTATATCGTCTTTTATCTGCCGCGGCAAGCTATCACACTGACGCGAGGTCCATAAACGGTATAAGTATAGGGCGGCAGCTTCAATTATCTCATTAGTCACAAACATCGTTCGTCGGAAGAAGCAACGATCTTCGCTATGTTGCGAGGTGAATTTCTGTTTCTTCTTCTGTCACTGACAGTAGCACAGTTTTTCGTCCTCGGCGATGCTGCGCGAATACCACGAGACACGCCAGACGTAACGGCCACTAAAAAGTGCAACTATGAGGTACGCAAATTAATTGCTAATTACAGTAATTGTGAATGCGACACAAATTGAAATTCCGCTTTTAAAAACCCGTGCAAATTTTCCGTTTGTAAATATATTTGTTCCGCAATAATAAAAATTCTGTTTTTAGTATAAATTAATTTAATTCATATAATACATACTTTAAAATGTGATAAATAATTAAAAGGAAAGCAGAATGTATCTGACGTATACTTTATTAATTTTAGGCCTGCCATGCCATAGATCCGAAAAAACTTAACATTCACTTGGTTCCACATACTCACGACGATGTCGGTTGGTTAAAGACTGTGGATCAGTATTACTTTGGAAGTAAGTTAAGTTAAATCTAAAAATTAATTACGTGACAAAATAAATAATAAAACTAATAATGAAAATATGAATGATAGAGAGAGAATAATCCTCATTTGTGCTGAGAGAACACATGAAGAAACAATAAAAAGTTTATATTAAAGAAAATACATTTTCTGTATTATAATATGTTATGTTATTATTATTTTATATTATTTATTATTATTTATTACTAGATTCACAATTTTATATTTTATTATCTTACTTTGTAATAAAAGTTTTTTTATTCATTAAGGTCGATCTGTGATTCAAAAGGCCGGTGTGCAGTATATTCTCGACAGTGTTATTAAAGCGCTACTAGCTGATCCAAGTAGAAGGTGATTATCTCAAATATAATATCTTTGTTATAAATGCGCGATAAGCATTCACATGAACAACACATTCAAAGTATATTATCACAGATAAATAGATATATAACATACAGATAATATTACTTAATGATAAGTATGTCGTTAATAATTATCAACTCTTGTACTGTTAAAAAAAATCTTTAACTGCATATATAAATTTTACATTACTCAATTATAATATATTATAATATGAATAAATTTTACATTATTTAATTACTTTTGCAGATTTATCTACGTGGAAACCGCTTACTTCTGGAAATGGTGGTTACGTCAAGATGAAAAAGTACGTGCTGATGTCAAAATGCTAATCAATGAAGGGCGATTGGAAATCATCGGAGGAGCATGGAGCATGAACGATGAAGCTTGCACTCACTATCATTCAATAGTGGATCAATTCACATGGGGATTCAGGTATATATATGTTTGATTACTATATATATATAGTAGGTACATCAGACGAAAACTTTGAAACTGAATATAATTGAAATCGATTAATTTACGATATTCGTTTCACTTTACATCGTATCTGATGATTCCGCGCTTACATAAAACACAAAATGTAATTTAAATATTTTTCTATGAATATTGTAAAAGTATAAAGAATGTATTTTTATAAATATTGGCTAAGCTATACTCTCTTCAAAGTACTCTCCTCCTGCATTCATACACTTGCCCCAACGTTCGTACAGTTATTGAAAACATTCCTCGAACCCAATATTTGAAAGTGCCATCAGCTGTCTTGTCGCATTTTGAACACCCATCGTACTCACTCGACCTCGCACCACCCGATTTTTACCTGTTTCCGAGGCTAAAAATGAAATTGAAGAGGCAATATTTCTCGAATTCTGAGGAGGACATTCAAAATGCGACGAGAGACAGCTGATGGCACTTTCAAATATTGAGTTCGAGGAATGTTTTCAACAACTGTACGAACGTTGGGTAAAGTGTGTAAATGCAGGAGGAGAGTACTTTGAAGGCAGTGTAGCTTAAATTTGTATAACCTTAATAATAAATAAATTTTTAAAAATTCATTCCGGGAATTTTTTTACTCTAATATTATATGTTATTGATTCTTTATAGGCGACTCAACGATACATTCGGAGGTTGTGCCAGACCGCATATTGGATGGCAAATAGATCCATTCGGCCATTCCAGAGAACAAGCTTCTTTATTCGCGCAGATGGGATTCGATGGAATGCTGTTTGGGCGTATCGATTATCAAGATAAGGAAAAGAGATTACAAGACAAAACGATGGAATTTATTTGGAAAAGTAGTCCAAGTTTAGGTAAGAAATTATCCTTGATAAAGGTGAAGACTAATAATTACAGAAAAAAGAAAGATTTAATATGCATGTTATAATATATCTAACATGAATATGTAACAATTTTTCTAATAACTTAAAATTAAATTTTTCTCTGTGGAATTTTTGAAGTAATAATACTCTTAAATTATTAACATAAACTCTTAATACTGTTAATAATTAAAATGATAATAAAATATTATTTACATGACACTTTACATATTTTAATATACTTTATATTTTAATAGAAATTTTTTTATTTGAATCATAGTTTTTCGCAAAAATTAAAAAGTCTTAAAATAAGTCTAATAATGACATCTCTTCGACATTTTTGTTAACAAAATCAATTCTAAATCTTGTAAATTTAATAATTGATTTTTCTTATGGGTGAATAAAATTATATAATATATGATATTGTTTTCAGGCAAGCGAGCGAATTTATTCACGACCGCGATGTACAACGGTTATAGTCCACCACCAGGATTTTGCTTCGATGTTTTATGCGCCGACGAACCGATGATTGATGATCCCGATAGCCCTGACCATAACATCAACAAAAGGGTATGTAATATGATAACATGGAAGAATGTGGTAGTTATCTACATTAGAGGTTCTAACGATAAACTAACGAAGACTCAAGCGTTAACTAGTGAATAGGGCTTATGCGACGCTTTGTGCCAATTAATTTATTTCTAATTATTATTAACAAGATAATGAAACTGTTAACAGAAAAAAGTAATACAATTACCAAAAATAATATAAATATGTAATTGAAAATTTCGATCACTTGAAAACTACGATTTTAATGATACAGTTTAAACAAGTAAAAAGCCATGGAAAATTATATTTATCTATTATAACTATCTAAAGGAGATGCTCTTTTCTGGATACGAGAGGAATGATATCGATTCTTAAAACCTTTTTGACAGCAACTGTTGACAGCTAACTATTTAAATTTTTCTGGAAGATTTAATTGTAAAGATTTAAATAAAAATCAAAATTTTTGGTTTGGTAAGATTTTCCTATTAACAAAAAATGTTTAAAAGATATGTATTTTATGCTTAAAGCATAATAAATTTTGAAAACTCGTTATTACTAACTAACGGTGAAATTGCTCAAATAGTTTAGGACATATTCGTTTTGTGCGAGAATCATAATCTATGTTTCGCGATGTTTCTGTGCCAGATCGATGATTTTCTGAGATACGCGGTTACGCAACGTAATTATTACCGCACAAATCATATCATATTGACGATGGGAGGAGATTTCACTTATCAGCATGCGGAAATGTACTTCATGAATCTGGATAAGTTGATAAGGTATTAACGCCGAAAGCTCAAATTTTATAATTCACGCTTTTCGGAATATGTCCGACGCTTATGAGCACGCAAAAAGAAAACGATAGTGTTGCTTCGCAAAAGACGATATCACTAGTAGACAGAAAGAGATGAAGGGCAGAAGTGGGTTTCACGACATCGCGAGCATGAAATGCCATCTTCGTGCCACGGTAAGTAAAAATTATGCGCGATTGGCAGGTGGAGCTGTTCCTGGCGTACGCGCAGATTCAAGCACGTGCCTACAAAACTAATCACATTATTCTTACTATGGGGGAAGATTTTCACTATCAGCAGGCTGAAATGGTGTTCGGTAATTTAGACAAGCTAATCAAGTAAGTCTTAACTATAAGAAAGCTTTCTGCCTAATTCAACTTTTGAAATTATTTAACTCATTCACTTGAATTAAATAGATAAATATTTATATAGATAAATTATAGAATAAGTAGATTTAAATTATAATGTTTATAAATGAGGCAAATAAAAAAGAATTAATATTATTTATAAAAAATATTAAAATATCTTATTTTCTTTATGGAACAAAATATAATAATATAAAGTATTTGTGTCAAAAATTAAATTAATATTTTACATTTTTCCATATTCTATATATTCTATAGTTTAACAAACCTTATAAAAATTAAGAATGAAATAAGATTTTGAATCTAATACACATATTTTGATATTATAATTTAAATTGTAGTTTTGTTTATAATATAACTCATAAAATAATTCAAGTTATAATTATCAAGCTTAAATAGAATAATTATTCTAAAAATATTAATATAATCTTACATAATTTTGCACTAAAATTTTTTTATAATTTTTTTAGATATACAAATAAACGCAACGGTTCTACAGTAAATGTAATTTACTCGACACCCTCGTGCTATCTGAAGGCTCTGAACGATTTGCATCTTCGCTGGCCCACCAAGAGCGATGACTTCTTCCCATATGCGAGCGATCCTCATTCTTACTGGACCGGATATTTCGCATCGAGACCAACCGTGAAATACTTCGAGCGTGAAGGAAACAACTTGTTGCAAGTAAGATAGTCAAGAATAACTCAATTCAGTACTCAACTTCAATACTCAAACTGTAATTTATCTGAGTCATACTTTGAAAATACAACTGCTTATTTTTAGGCAAGCAAACAACTTGTTGCTCTGACAAACTTAAAGAATTACGACAAGCCCTTGGAACACTTCCGGGAAGCAATGGGAATAATGCAGCATCATGATGCTGTTACCGGCACTGAGAAGCAATTAGTCGCGGACGATTATTCTCGTATATTATCTGAGAGCATGGATCACGCCGGAGAAATAATCTCGAAAGCCATAGGGTAAATATTTTCTATTAAAAATCACTTTAATTTTAATTTTTAATGTCAGAATATGAATAATTACAGAAACAAATTCCTTTATACAAATATATACTACGTTATTTTATTAAATTTAAAAAGACATGCTAATTTTTTGCTAATATTCGTGATGCAGGAAATGGGCAGGAATGGCAAATAGTACGACTGCGTCCTTTAAGATCTTTACGTGTTTGGAATTAAACATTAGCTCATGTGCCTATTCCGAGAAAAGTGACATGTTTATGGTTGTAGTATACAATCCTCTCAGTAGGCCTGTTTCCACCCATGTTCGAGTCCCCGTTCAAGGAAATTCTTATGAAGTTCGATCACTGACTAATGGTATGTTATATATATCTCTCTAAAATGTTAGAATATAAAATAATACAAATGTAATAATAAATTGAAATATTATAGACATTTTTACACCATACGTACGAAATATGTGCAATATTATTTCATACAAATAGATGCATCAAGTACTATTTCTATTAATTAAAAATTTATTATATTTTTAAAAAATTTATAAAATATATATATATATATATAAATTACACGCATTACTCTTTGTTAGTTTGTAACAATTTTACAAAAATTTTCATAATATGTAATGTAACACATGCTTTTGTGCATTAAAGGAATATATCCAGCCGCGCAGATAGTACCAGTCCCCGAAGCAGTTAAGAAAGTCCCAGGAAGAAAGGGTAACGCTGTAAATGAAGTCGTTTTCCGTGCTGTAAACATCCCTCCTCTTGGTATTTCGGCTTATGCCGTTGCCAAAAAGAAAAATGTAGTTCAACAACCTCAATTAGACAAATTCATAAGTAATAAGGTAAATATAAATCATTGAAACTAAAAGTACAATGAAAATATTATCCCTCTTTTCTCACGATAAGCAAAAAACTAATTAATTAATTATTATGTAATAATACATTTAAAATATTAAACAATGCATAAAATATTTTATTGACAATTGACAATCAGAATTAAAATTTCACGAATAATTTTCTTTTCTTCGACAATTGGTCCCACATTCTTTTTTTTATAGCGTTACAAAATTAGTTAGTCTTAGAAAAAAAGTATTAATCGCACTCAATCTCGAAAGTAACAATTGAATTTGTTTTATAATTTTTAGCTATATAATATCTCCGTTAACACCAACGGTGAATTAGCAATACACTGGAGGCAGCAGAACATGAGTGTCGTACAATCTTTCCATTACTACATAGGAGCAGAAGGTAATAACAAGATCTTCGTTAATAGATCATCTGGCGCATATATCTTTAGACCTAAAGAAGCATCGGCCAGGAATTTTGCATACACCGGATCATATAAAGTATACAAAGGTATCTACAGAACACACATTAAATTAATTTTATTCGAAATAACACATTATAAATGCATACTAAAATTTATTTCTTTATAGGTCCTGTTGTGGAAGAACTCCATCATACAATAAATGAATGGGTTAGTCAAGTAATTCGAATTTACCCAGAAGAAGTACAAATCGAGCTCGATTGGCTTGTTGGACCGATACCTGTCAAGTATTATCATTTTCTACTTTGTCGCAATACTTAATGCTTCTATCTGTGCAATGCAACTCTCTCTAAAACTTAACTTAAAATTCTTTCTCTTTTTTCTAATTTTTAAAAATTCTATATACATTTTAATATATTAGTAATAATAATAATATCATATTATATTATATTTTTTAATATAAACTTTTCAGTAAATTATAAATAAAAATTACAAAGTTTGAATAAATTTGAATTAAAGAATCGATTAAATAACGAGATTATTAAATTATACTTCATTTTAGGGATAAGATTGGTAAAGAGATAATTACTAGATACTCAAGCAATCTGCAAACAGACAAAACATTCTACACGGACAGCAATGGAAGAGAGATGTTAAAGCGTGTGAGAAACTATCGACCAACATGGGATTTGAAATTGGAGGAGCCGATATCTGGAAATTATTATCCAGTAACCACTAAAATCGCGCTCAAGGACGAAAATAAGCAATTGAAACTAAATGTCCTCGTTGATCGTGCCCAGGGTGGAAGTAGTTTGCAAGATGGTGCCGTTGAATTGATGGTAGATATTCATATTTAAGCGATGAATCTTTGCAATTATTTTTACTAAGCGCGTGCTACCTGATAAAATTTAAATAATTAAAAAACATATATATAATTATTTAACATAATAAAATATTCAAGACAAGAGTGATGTAAATCTATATAAAATCTATAGATAAAATGAATTAATTCTGAGCGTGTATGTATTTTATTGTAAACTAATGAATATTTTAACATATGTTGGATTCAAATAACAGTATGTATATAATAAATAAAATTGCTTCTAGCTTCATCGACGACTTCTAAAGGACGATGCGTTTGGTGTGTCTGAGGCATTGAATGAAACTGCTTTCGGTGAAGGTTTGGTAGTAAGAGGCACGCATTATCTCTTCGGAGGTAAAGTGAAGGATGCGGATGAATTCGTATTGAAGGAGAAGGAACTAGCGCTGAAGTTGGCTCTGCATCCTTGGATCTTAGGTGCCGCTGTTAATTTGAGCAACATTGAAAACGTATGTGCTGTAAAAAATTTCGTACGTATAATACTTAATGTCTATTTGGCTATGAAAAATCCAACACGATTTCTAATTAATGTGTGAAAATTATATTTCTGTAGACTATTTAAAATTTTTTACTTAAAATAATCTATCCAAAAAATTATTATACTAATTATAAATTATTTTGTAAGTAAATATGATTTTGACGGGATTTCTAATTGACATTTATATTACAGATTGCTGGTCTTAATAAAACATTGCCACCAAATGTGCACATTCTTACTTTAGAGCCATGGAAAGATGATACAATTCTGTTGAGATTAGAGCATCTCTTCGAAGTCGGCGAGGCGCAGCGTCTATCTCAACCAGTGGAAATTAACATTCAAGTGAGTTTTTAATTATATAAATAAGATTTTTATTACAACTACTGCGACAATATATTATAAAAATTTGATGATGATAATTAATTAAAAGCTATTTATGTAACAAAAAAACTTTACCATTTTCTATCTTATTTCAGAATCTATTCTCGACGTTCACGATTGAATCGATCAAAGAGACTACGTTGGGTGCTAATCAGTTAGTGAGCGAAAATAATCCTATGAAATGGCAACCAGATACGAATGAAATCGAAATTGAGGAAGAAAGCAGACAAACCGTGAAGAAGATTGACGATGTAATCAATGTTCTCTTGAAACCGATGGAAATACGGACGTTTATCCTCAAAGTGAAAAGAAAATCTCTTTAATTTTTTAGTAAAGTCATATCATAAAGAATAACTTTATTCTTCCAAAAATTAAATTTCTTTATTGTCTTTCTATATCTTGTTACATATCTATGCAATTACTATGATAAAATATAATTACATGATGCAAAGCTACAATATAAAATGTATTACTTTGTATTTGTCTTACCATAAGAAGATTAACTAAACCGACTGAAGTTGCTGAAATGTACGCTGAAAAGAATAAAAAATATCTAATATAACATTTAATTAATCCATTTATAATAATTATTATTATTAACGATAAAGTTTGCGCAAGACCGAGAATCGACAGATATAAAATTATTTCTGCTTTATCAAAATCCCGGCGATAGATATAATAGCAAAAATCAATGGAAATAACATTTATATACAATTGATATTGATTTTACGATAAGGAAAAAGATTTTAAAATATAAAAAGGTACATAACATATTTTTTTACAAATATAACTCTGAATAAAGATAAACATAATTGTATTAGATTAATAGATCAATTTGGTTTTCCTACTTATTGGTATAAAACCTAAGAAAAATATGAAATTTAATAAATAATAAATTAGGCCATTGTGGATACATGATTTTCTTTATTATATAATGAAATCGCACAAAATATATTCAATTATTTTTATATTTGTAAATCCGCTACTATTCACTATATGTGAAATTCATAAAACAAATGCTGTCATGACTTAATTATAAAAATATATGAAGAAAAAGATGAAAAGTGTAATGATTCGAGAAGATATGTATTATTATATAAATTAAAAAACTATACACGTCTGTATACAATTTAACAATCAATAATATTATGATGCACGTGCTATGATTGTACGTGCTATGATTTATTTACTTTAAAACAGCGAGTTGTAATCTTCATGCATCATTTTTTTACAAATTGACACGCGCAACTATTATTGCTAAATACTTGCTTCACACTGATTTTAACATAATTCGTAGTAACGTTATTATTGACAGTACGATGAACATTGTATCGAAAATTCGATTTGAACAATCATCATCTTTTCCAAAAATAAATGTAGGAACGACACGTTTAGCGGCTCTTATTTTCCTACGGTGCGAACGTACAATTTCTAACATACGATTGTACATACACTTCTCACGATCTACAAACGTAATGCATTTCTTCTCCGCTTATTCACGAGCGCAATGTCTTTCTCTGGATACAAAGAATTCAATCTTGACATTGTCGCCTTTCTTACGAATTCATAAGTAAAAATTAAAAAATGAGTTGCTTTTATCGCTACAACTACACATTTGTACACATTTAAGCGCTCGTAAACGACGGGAAGGATATATAACGATTTCTTGTTATACGTGATCAATGGGAATCCAGAAATTATTGCGTAAAGCGAGATTTCATCTTCAATATATATTTCATATTTATTTGAAATGGTACATGACCTATAATCTTCGAAAAATAAGATTACAGATCAAATACCGCGATTAAATTTGTGCGTAAATATGTTAATATTTATCACAGTTATGAAATCTCCTCGCAAAGAAGGGTTTATTACGTATAACAAAAAATATAACAATTTAAATCTACCTATCGTATTTATAATATCGAGTAACCTCAACTGTTTATTGGCCCGAAGACAGAGTTAAGGTTCCTCAACCTAGCATTAGATATATCGACAGTTGTGTCGAGTGTTTAATGAGAGCAATGTACGCGTACTTTGGCACGAAATAAAAAATGCACTACAGAGTATTCTTACATTTTGATACATTACATTGTTTGAATACCACGTCTTATAGTCCCCCGGGTATTTGATGATCACGAGCGTGACATTTTCAAATGTGTCTGAAACTCTGAATGACAAAAGTATAATATCATATAAATATTTAAACATTCGAGACGATACGAACGCTTGTAAATTACGAAAAGTGTATAAAAACTAAGTTTTAACTCCCACAGTCTTATATAGTAACAGTAAAAAAAGGGCGTGAAAAAATAACTTCGCGACTAAGAAAATTAATTGAATTAAGACGAAAGATATGTCGTGATATTCTAGCAACGTGTATCTATAACTGGAGCACGAATATTTTAAATGTATTATAATTGAGAATATTCTATATTGAATATTCTATATCAAATATTCTATACATCCAATTTTCCTACTTCAAATTTCGATACATTATTAATCTAAAGATTACTTTTCTACGCATTAATATTTAGAAGCTGTACAAACGTTGGTCTGTATATAAAGTATGATATTTCAATCAAATCAGAGGTCAAATTTTGCAGCAATTTCAGATGAACTCTTTTCCTAAACTGTTAATTTTTTTACAGACATGAATATACATTTTTTTTATTTTATTTCGTTTCCTAAATCACTAGAGACGTTCATTTTCCTCAGTTTCCGTATCAATCGCATCTTTCGTCGTTGTTTCATTTATTTGCTTCTCCTCTTCGGAAACGGTAGGCACTTTAGTGTGACTCGAACTGTTCCATGGTTGAATTTCCGCAGATCCGAATAGCCAAAAGAGAACTGTTGCCGAGATAAATACTACTGCCGATATCCAAAACATTATACGCCATTCTTCCACGCCGTTCTATAAAATACAATATATTAAATAATACAAAATCTAAATGATATAAAGTATCTACAAGTTATATACAACAAAACAAATACATAAAAATGTAAAAAAATACACCAAATTATTTCATATACACTTTTTTCTCGAATAGTTCGCATTTTCAAAGTCTAGAAAATTTTTTATGTTTTTAACTATAATTTTGATATAGAAAAATAACATACCCTTTCGTTGGTCAAAGCACCAATAATAGGTGGAATGATGAATCCAGGGAAACTGCCAAATGTATTCATAATTCCATATAAAGAACCGGCGTAGTTCGGTGCCAGATCTTGATGATTCTGTAAGCTGGTCTGACAGGCGGCTCCATTGAAAGCCAATGCCAATATTAACATTATTATCGCAGTTGTGGCATCGCAACCTACGTATGTCATCACTACCAGACAAACGGCAGGTCCCATGTGAGCTGTCATATTTGTAAATTATCAGTTAGATAACAGTTAGATAACAATTATCTACATATATTTTAATATCTCAATTCTAAAATTACGACAAACGTTTCAAATTACTTACAGAAAAGCATAAATATCTTCCTTATCAAGCCTAAAGATAAGAAATTCCTCCTTCGCACATAATCACCCGCTGCTGCAAATAACACTCCAGCGCCTAATCTAGCTATGTAAGGTAATCCAGTTATTGCGCCACCCTATACATAAAATATTAACGTTTTTAGTAAATGACCAGACAACAAAAACGACATTACAATTTTAGAAAGATTTTTCGTAAAATAAAATTACGAGAACAATACCGATTTCATATTAAAACCAAGGACTTCCAACGTGTATTTCGGTCCGTTTGTAGCGATGAAATAAATACCCCACATGTTTGCAAAATGAGCCCACAGTAATACCAGGAACGGTGCAGATGTAGCGACTGCTTTCACCGGTAGCTGGACCTGTGTAAAAAGATATAAATATTAGTTTAATTTATAATTATTCTCTTTATTTTTAGTTTTTTATTATTTAATATTTTATTTGCCGAGTGTATCACCTTTTGTTTCGAAACAGTAGTGCCTATTTGTTCCTTTATGTACGTTTTTTCCTTCTCCGTGATATTGGGATGCAATTCTGGTGTATCGTATATTAGAAATACCCACAAAGCATAAAAAACTAGCATAAGTCCGCTTGTAACATAAAATGCTGCATTCCATCCCCAAGTACTGATTACCGCGCCACATAATGCGAATGTCACTACAGTTCCAAATGGGCCACCTTGAAAAAGCCAAACATGAATACACATGAATACATATATAGTTTCGAGAAAATTTTGTATTAAAAAAATTAAGAGATAAATAAAAGAATAATACCTTGCATAGTCCACACAAACATGCCTTTCTCACCAGGAGGCACCCATCTGGCAATCATCGCATGAAGAGCGGGATAAACGGCGCCCTATAAATTAATATATTACTCTTACTAAAGTCTTATATATACATTGATTTGAAAATATATAATAATCTCACTTAGAAAAGAGAGAGACATATAAATTAATTTTATAACTTACTCCGAAAAATCCCATTACAAAACGGAGTGCAAAAACAAAACCATAGTGAACACTAGCAGCCCAAGGCATCAGAAGATTTAATACTGCGGGTATCAGTGTAGCGAATCTAAAGTCAGGAAGGTAAAAGGTAAATATAATAATCGTAGAAAAATGATTACAGCAATTAATTTATTTCAACTATACTTACGCTACAACTTTAGAGCCTCCATATTTCTCGGCTAAAAGTCCTGCTGGTACACTAGCCGGTAGGACACCGTAAAAATATCCTGATAATAATAGTCCTTGAATATGTTGATTCCATTCATAACGCTCCCCAAACTAAAAAAATGTAAGAAAAAAATACATTTATAGTTATTTATAGTTGCAAGACATGCAGTTTCTATAAAAAGATAAAAGAATTCTATTGCATGAAGAAATTTCTATTGATAATATAGTAGCCATATTGCATTCTGTGTGATGTAATATAATATTTATATAACAATATAATATTTACAATATTTTTATTAATAATTATGTTGAATTGACAATATATTACTTGACAATATTTTACTTATGCAATTTTTACGAACGTGCGCAGACTTACATCTTTGAGCATACCAACGGTCTTATTACTATTTATGTCCGTCACAGCACATGCTGGTCCGACGCCACCGTCTTTCCTTGTAGTGTTTACCATAGCGACAATACTTATGGATAAATTAGTACGAATGACGTAGGAGAACATGCAAGCTAGGAACATCATCATCCCCAGGATTGCTCTCCGAGGGACTTTCTCTGTAACACACGTGAATGGCTGTTGTTAGAGAATCAGGTAGTATAATTATATCAATTTGCTAAATGCGATATATTTCTTAGTGGTATAATAATAATTTATTAAGAATTTATAATCACGATTTAATAAACAATTTTATATATATAAAAAATAATTTTGGACAAGTTTATAATTGTTATTAAAATGTTATATACATGTAATATATATATACATATATATATAAAATACTAATTTTTTTATTAAAATAGTCATGTATATTTCGTGTCGAAATAATACATAAGAGTAGATGTTGTATAACACAAGGCATTTCTGTTTGCTTCGCTATAATGCAAGAATGACCTTTGAATTGGCACATAATATCTAATAATCTTAAATCAAGAATGATATATCTGCAAATAAACATCTTGTGTTCTGTTAAGTACATGATATCCAACGAAAATAGTGCAATTGCAACTGCGTGTTTGTTTTACAACCTATTAAAAAATTAAGATACAAATTTCGATATACATACGATTCGATATAAATTTCGATATACATAAGATAAGGATATAATAAGAATAAAAAGATATTTTCTGAAATAACAATTTATGTAAGACCATTTTTGTCATTTTTAATTAAAGTTACTTTAATAACATATTGTATTAATAATTTTATTATTATCACATTATCTTTTTATTTATCGTTAGAATTTAACATTATATGATATATAGTATCTCACGAAGAATATACACAGTTGACAACATGCTATTAATCTACAAAATTTATTATCTTGATGCACTTAGAAGTGCTCGTTAAAACTCACAGACAACCCTGACCATATTTCAAGGGAATCTCGTCCAAGGAAAAGCATTGACGCAGATTACAAATTTAGAAGGTCACGATAACTATATACGTACCTGATCGAACGTTTCTCTCATATTAATGATGACACGTGAGTCTTATTGAATTGCTGATAATTACAGAGCACGATAGAGTGCAATTAAATAGATAGCACACTGGCTAGTGTTATACATTTTTTCATCTTTTCCATATCGTACGATGCGATATTTTGCGTTTTTAAATCAACATTGTTATTGAAAGATCAAACTGACTTGGCTCAACATTATTTTTCCATTCTGATACGAGCAATATATGTATCTTTGATATATGAATCGTTTGTAGACTAAACAAAATTACAGGTATATCAATAATTTTAAAATTAATTCTTCTCTGATAAAAACTTAATAAAAAAATTAAATTTATTACAAATTTTTAATCATTATATTTATAAAT
>VBVQ01002193.1:0-26916 GCA_011636635.1 Tetramorium simillimum | reverse complement strand
ACATTTGGCGCGTTTCTTGAAAGTGTTGCAGGAAAAAAAATCAGTCTCATTACTTATTTGGCGCACTGTGTATTTAGTCCAATCCATTGACTGTGGAAGCTAAAACTATGTCAAGGAGCTCTAAACACAAAAATTTAAGATAATATCCTAAACATAGGTCTAAGAATATTTTTTTTATTTGCAAGTAATTGAAAATAATTATCAGTTTGCTTTATAAGAATAGATAACTATTATTATATCCACTTGACTAGCCATTTAATTATCCGCTAAATTCAAGTGAATTTTAACTGAATATTTTAATATGACTATAATTATAAAGATATCTAATATCGAGAGAAAATTCACACTTAAAAGATGACAATTTTACAAAATTAGAAAAAAATCGCTAAATAATGCAAAAATGTTCAAATAATGCAGCTTTTCAGCAACCTCCACATAGCACGCTTTTGCCAGATTCTCACACCTACGATTTCGCGGAGCATCGAGGAACGTGAGAATCGCCATGAAGATCTGCCGCGTTCGTTTCGACTCGCGAAACGATTGTTTCGATCTCCGGCTGATCGCGCCGCGGTGCACCATTCGATTCGACCGCGCCGGGATCGCGAATATTTCGCAGGGAATATGCATGCTAACGAGAGAAGTTGGAACGCTCTCGTCGGTGCTCGTTGGATCCGCTTCTATTATGCGGAATAGAATGCATATCATGCTGTGTACCCTCCGGAGTCACGAAGGTGAAAGCTTTTGTAGCACCGCCTTTTTTCGGTAGAATAGATCGAGATGTGTTTTTATAGGGAATATTTTTTATCAGATTCCTCACAAATGGCGAGAGAAGAGACATTTTTGTTTGGAAGATATATCGAACTAAATAATACGTGCCTTAATATATGATTTGTTGGATATAAATAAACTTTTTAGAACAAGACGATATTGAATATGAGAAGCATATTTACATGTATATATGCATTATTAAAATTTCATACGAAACAATTATTTCATTTATGATGTAATTAATATTTGACATGCGTGAATATAACAATAATTATTATTAGAAAAAAATAATATTAGAATAAAAAATAATTATTAGAAAAAAATAATAATAAGAAAAGTTAATTATTATTAAACGTAAAAATCTTTTCTCGTACTTTTCCTTTTTGAAATATGCCGACAATGCTCATTACATTTCTTAGATTGGTCGATGATTAGATTTGTAATTGACATCAAATGTCCAAGGCATGTATCAAATATCCATCACATATATTCTTTATGAATGTCTTCTTTTCCGATAAGTTTATGTTAATTGATGAGATGAACTTTTTGTACATGCTTTGATGAAAGAACAAAATTTATTTTCTTGAGATAAGTCCCCGTCTTTCTTTTACTCATGTCTGCAGAGAGACTTTATTATAAAATCGTGAAGGTTTAAATTTCAAACGGAATTTGCGCCGATATTGCCTACAAAATCCCTCAAGTCTCCTCCTCCCTGCGGCAAACGCATCCAGGAAGTTGTTAGAACGCGTTCGACTGACGTATCGAAGCGTCTAAGCTAATTTTCGCGCGTTAATACCGACGTGTGGGAATGCTCGCAGAAACGCGTTCAACCTGTCGATCGTGCGGAGAAGGAAGGCGTGTTCCCACGCGCGCGCGCGCGCTACGCTAGGTACGTAAGGCCTATCCTAGACACGCCGTTCCGCATCGGATACGCGCGATCGACGCAATACGCGGTATCGAAAAAGGCGCTCTCCCGGGGGACCAGCGGGGGGTTGCAAGGCGCGCGCGCGAGCGTTTGGTCCGGGATGTGGTCCCGGACGCGAGGCGCAAGGGCCCGTGATGACGGGGCCCGACCCCGGGCTCTCGTTCGTTCGTTCGTTGTACCTGTTTCCACGAGGCCGGGCTCTCGCGTGCGCGCCTTCTCAACGCCGCTCGCTGAATAATGCAGATTCATCCGGCGAGATGATTGCATCGCGATATCGCACCGCCGCGATATTCTTTTTCGCCGATCGCGGAGCGGCGCGGAGGGAGCGACGCGACGGGGAGAGGAAGCGATCGGGGATAGAGAGCGATCACGCGAACAAGCGCACCTCGCGCGCTTCGGGACATTGCCCACGGTGCAGATGCCTCGTTTTGCGCTTCGTTCGCGGATTGTCGAACGTTTCGCGTCTCTATCGGTCTTCGTTAACCTTTCGGCGAGACCTCACTTACGGGGCCCGGGGAATTTGTCTTGGCCGCGTCTCGTCGGCTGATTGAGTTGCATCCTCCGATTTAGTACCGTAATGGAAGAAATAGATACACGCATCCTTAATAACGTACATCATGATTCCATTGATTGTCCGCAAACATCTGGATTTATATTGCAAAATCGTTTATATGAAAAGAATTTCTCACTGGAATAGGAGCACAATTAATATAAATGAAGATGTACTTAACATGGAATTAAATACGACGTTTTTATATAAAGATGGAGTTTTTAATCTGAAAGATTAAAAAATTAAAGATAAATTAAATTTGTACAATACGATTGATTCGCGAGAGACAAATATTCTAGATTTCTTTTATGCTTTAAAGGAGACCACACGTTTACCACATATTGCAGAGAAATATTGATAGAAAGAGTTGTATGTAAGAACGTAATTACTTTGATATTTCGTAAAAGACGTTTATGGAATTAACGTAGCATGCAGCTTTTACACTGAATTCCTTCGATGTGTGGAGAATGAAATTGCAACCACGGTGATTTACGAGAATGTAATTTATTTGCCCTACGGCGATATAATCGAAGCAGCGAAAGAACACACTGTTCCAGTCTTCCCGACTAGTTGCTGCAAATACAGACATTAGCGGATGGCTCTTCTTACGTCTGTACGATCGTCCATCATCGATAATCCAGCAGCATGGAAACTATCCTACTCTTAATTGCACATTTCAATCGGATGTTCAAATAGAAACACACATTACACATATTTTAAAAAATACTATAAGTTAATCAAGATTAACAATTTATATATCAATCAAGATTAAAGAATTATATAAAATTGTAAAATAAAAAAATTATTAAAAGATAAAGATTACAAGTTTTCGCAGAAGTACATTAAAATTAAAAGACTGTAAAAAGGATTATATAACACACATTAATTATATTAAAATTGACAATTAAGAGATTATAAAATAATCTTTTTCCAAGTTAATTTAAATAACACACCCTCCAAGGATGTCATTCTTGTTCGACGTTAAACTCTCTTCCCGTTCTGTCAGTTACCGAAAATCAAGGCGGACTTTTATTAGAGGCACCCCATGATTACCTCGGCGCAGCGCGACGCGGTGTATTAGCGAAGATAAGCGAGCATCGGTTTGCAACATTAAGCGAAGTGAAGGTGAGAGGCGAGGGAAGAGCCAGCCGGGTTACCGGTTACCTCAGCTGACCTCCCCTCGCGCGTAAGAGTACGCGCCGGTGACTCGCGTCTTCTTTCCCGAGCGAGCTCGCGCTCGCGCTCGCTTGCGGTGACCTTTGCGCGTCGCGGAAAACCGCCGATGCTCTCCGCGCGAGCGAGCGAGCGGCACGAATCGAACGAACGCGCGCGACTAGTCGATTTCGTAAGTCCCCATCGCGCACGCGGCGACGGCGGCGGAAGAGTCGTCGGGGTGAGACGCTGAGGACGAGGAATGGATGATGATGATGATGATGATAATGACGAAGAGAAGAAGAAGGCCGGCGAGCAGCAGGCCTCCAACGAGGATTCCCCTTCGCCAGTTTTTCTTCCCTCCCCGCCCCCCTCTCCTCGGTCTCCCGTGACCTCTCGGGTCTTTCCAGGTCGACTCGGGGGATGCGAATGCGTTTCCGCGGGGTGCGTTTTCGAGAGTTAAAGGCGATAATGTTTGCGGCGACGAGACGGCTTCGTTTTACACGCGCGCGCGGAGAAAAGGGCGGCCACGTTCCATAGTGACCTTTTCTTCTTGATACTATTACTGGGTATTTTTATCGCGCGGGACGCTACTTGCACTTGCCTCTAAATGATGTGATCGATAAGAATCTGCGTCGCATTATCCGCGCGCGCCGCGGACTTGTCACCTAATTGGAGAACGCGGCCGCGAACCGGGACGTCGCGCGATCCAGGCGTAACGCGATATCTGGTCGGCGCGCCCGTCATTGCTCGCCTTTTTAGATTTGCAGCTTCGATGGAGAAGATAATGGACCCGGAAACTGTGAGAAACAATAAACGAGTAAGATTGTACGAGTTACGCAATTTCAGTGGTTCCTTGTTCTTCTTTTATTCCGACACATAAGTAGCCTAATTCTCAAACCTTCGAAAAAAAAGACAGCATAATATTTATATTAGCTCTGCAGATATCAGTACTCTTATTTTATTATTGAACGTTCAGGATATCACATTGACAAAAAGATTCAGATAATGTCGATTTCCCTAACTATAAGAGATTTATTCGATGTTATATCTTGTTTCCAAGAAAACTAAAATATAGAAAGTAAAGGCTAATTCTCTTCTCTTCTCGATTTAAATAACTTCTTGAAGCATTGATATAAACCTAAATCACATTTACGAATATTGAGAATATTGAGCTATACTTTATGAGATAATTCTGTCAAGTGTTTCCCAATTTTTATATTTCTATTATATTACAATAAATTTAAAAAATTACTTAACACATCGCATTCTAATAAACAAGTTAATGTAGACTTTTTAGTTTTTTTTTATTCAGTATTAAGATTTACGTTTTACAACTTGTAAGAAGTAACGATGATTTTCGAGGACATTAAAGATATTATATTGAGAATTAATTATGAAGAATTTAAGCATTGAATTTAATCTTTGTAAGTATGTATTGGAAGGAGAAAGATGTTATGTAGTCGTAATCACGACCATTCTCTTTGTCATCACGATTCAAAACGGAACAATGTTTCGTCGCATTCAATTATTCGTTGCGTAATCGAGCAATCCACCTTACAAGAGTTTGCATTCTGATGATAACTCTGAAGATCCTCCTCCAACCGACGTCATCCCTCTTGTTAGGTCTCGAACAGGTCCTCTCCTTTCTTTCCCGGCTCTCCTGATGGGATTTATGTCATCGTAGTTATCGTTAGCCATACTTATTGCTGACGTACATTCTAAATAATGCGCGACATCGAAAAATATCGACAATGTTCGTGTTGTTTTCGTTTCAAGAATAGTTGAACACTTTCAATACTATTTAAAACTTTGAAACACAGATCTATTAGTTATCGTGTCTTTCTAGAGATTTAAGCATTTTAAGATTGTTTTTTTGAAACTTTTTAATTTTAGAAAAATAATTGTTTTATCTAAAATAATTATTTTAGAAAAATAATAAATCTATACATATATATACATTTTTAAATTTATATTAAATTTTTAAATACTAGAGATTGAAGAAATAGACATAACAAAAGAAGAAATAAATTAATATATGTAAACGTAATAATATCAAATTCTTTTCATTTTTTGTCAATGTTATCGATATTTACACGTTAATGCGTCTAAATTGATAAGAAGATGTATGGTTAGAATATGATACAATTGTCTTGATTTCATGCTTAATTCATTAGCTCTATTTCCTTTTCGGAAATTGAGCTGATGAAAGGTTTAAACTAATATCCTTTACAGATTCAATTATGGAGAACTTTTATTTACATATCTTATTTTATACATATATCTGCCGAACGAACAACATTAATATGAGTACAAAATTTACACAATCAATACATACATAAATACATATACATGTAAACATAATTAAATGCATTACATGTAACTTTAATTTAAATTTTGGATTTAAAATTAGACAGAGTTTAATTTAATTTATTTATATATAATCTATTATATTTATATGTAGATGACTAAAAATGACAAAGAAGTTTTATGAAAACAAATTTTATTAAGTTTTATGACGAGAGAAAGGGTAGTCTTTGAGGTTCACTTTCAAAAATTAGAAACCACCGACTGCCCTGTTGCTTAAAAATAAATGCAAACGCAAGTTGCGCGACGAGCGGTCAGTCTACCTGCCAGAATAATAATAATAATTTTTCATTTCCACAATGATTGAAAGGGGGAGTTCGAGCTTGAAACGAATCAATGATCCCCTCGTTGTTCAATCGCGCATACGTTCCGCGTGTACGGGATGCAATTGTGCAAAGGTAACGATCGGTTTTCTTTCCTTCGGTGGTATGCCGCGGAGAAGGCGCATTCTGAGCGCACCCACTGGAGTACCATCGATTCGCGTCGGCCAGCTCGAACGGGGACAAAGACGTGATCTACAGGGTGTCTCACCACTGGATATTTGCTTTCAGTCATAAATAATAGAAAAAAGATGACCATGCTTCATAATATTGGGCTTTCAACGATTACAATGTTATTAGGCAAAAATTTTGGAGTAATCAAGTTTCCCGGAATTGTACGTGAATAATGAAATTATTTTCTGTTAAATGCAAGCGAGTTAACAATTAGAAAAAAAATGATAGTTTTTATAATGCCGATAATATATAAATATATGCATATTAGTAACGATTTTTAATAATCGTCCAATTTTAGATTAGAATTATTTCTCGAATAGATTCATTAATTAATAGTTACAATTTTTAATTACTGAATATTGAACAGCTCTTATTTGAGAAGGGTTACAAAATTGTATCAGTTGATGGCGACCAGATATGTTACGGGAATCATTCGAAGCTTTTAATATTTAGAAATGAAAGAATAATGATTGTTGTAATAATATATTATAATTTGTTGAGAAATATGAGGTAGAAAGGACACCCTATATAAATCTACGGGAACACTATGCCGGGTGAGATCGCCATTGCCATTGTAGAAGAGGGAACGAGGATGATCGCGATAAAGAAACAATCGAACTGCGTCCCGCCTACGGATCCGCCAACATTCAATTGTGTCTTCTCTTCTTCGACCTGCGATCGTCCCCGGTGTCCCCTCGCTTCCCTCGTCTAATCGAACAACAAAATGTTTCGTAGCACTTGGAGTGGCGCGGCGTAACACCTGCATAACACTCGTCATCGGAGAGAGCAGACGAGAACCCGCTCGAAAAAAGAGATCCTTTGAGCCACCTTCGAATCTTCTGATCGAATCTACTCAAGGTCGTGTGTCGTCGATTCGACTGGAGAACGCGAGAGAAACTAGATTGGCTTAAAATTCCAAAGTTGACTTTCCGCATTTATCCAAGTTTATATTGATCTCCGAAGTGCAAACGTATCGAGAGTGCTCGAGTTTAATAGTTTAGCGAACGGAATTCTATCTTGCAAGAGACGATAGATAGAATGTTACAGCGAATGATTGTAATAAGGATTGATTTAAAGGCATTCTATAGTGAATTAATTGTTTAATAGATTTTTAGGATTACATTGTATTTATTTTGTAATTATAATTATTTAGAATGTCGTAATGAGATTTGAGAAGTTTATCTTGCTTGTCGATCGGTTATCTGATTCGATCTATGCAGCGTTGCCCAGCTCACTTGAGTATCACGATAAATTGCTCGAATTCGACGCGCTCGCAAGTAGATCGTATCGTGGAAATTTTGCGGCCGTTCAACTTCTCGCGCTGAGAGAAGCACGAGTAAATACGCATCGCGTTGCATAACGTGACGGCAGAAAGTATCTCGCATCGTTGCAAAATCGACACCGCACTTCCGATCCTGAGAACGCGACGGCGAGAGATTCTCGACCCGCCCCGAAACTAAATGCGGAGTAATATCGCTTTTCCCGCGCTCTTGATTCTTGGCTCTCGGCCTCGATAACCCCTTCGCGCGAGATAACAATAACGATTGATTATCGAGAGGCAGGGCCATTCAGTTGAAAAGATATCTAGAACCCTCTGGAAATGAATCATTCTTCTCTCCGGAAGATTGATTTCTTTTATTAAAGATAGATTAGATTATTAGCTGAAGGTTAATCATCTAATTCTCTTTTCTTATTTTATCGTTACGGTGACCATTCGTCCTACATGACAAAAGACAGTTCTTTATCTTAGGTCTGTGTCCTTTAGATTTATTTCTTTCTTAAAAACTCTCTTTTATTTCTGAAAAGTCCTATAAAATGTCTTATATTTCAGTCTTTATTACCTTTGTATATTTTGTGTAATGTTTAAATAAAGATGTTTCTTTTTTTATATAATTGTTTTAGTTTATAAAATTTTACTTTTTTTCGTATAAATATTAAATATTGAGGAAAAAATATTGATGATACTAATAAATTTACATTGCACTTGTTTGTGGAAGAAGAGTAGGTGGCGGTGTCCTTTATTTTTCTCAAAGAAATATGGTCACCGTAATTATTATCTCATATTAAATTTATCCTGAAAATTCTTTCTAAAAACTATATTTAACATCTATTATTTTTTTTAATGAATGGAAATTATCAACTCGCTCATGGAGTAACCCATTAACATTTAATTGTCTTAATTTAATTTTAGAAATGATTTAATACATCGCTATGGAGTTGCACTTAGCTACAAAAGATTTACGATATTTAAAGAAAGCAGCGGATCCGTCATGTCGCGTCCCTTGTTCCCAATCACGAAGTAAGGAAGTTCGCCGGGACGTGCAGCGGTATCGCTCTTCTTTCCTCGACGACTCTTCTGTTTCCTGCACGATATCTAACCGCGCGCAAAATTAGTGTCCGCCGCAGTCCGAAAAACAAACACAAGCTTAAGCTCTCTTCTCAGGCCACGATTACCGACCCGAAAAAAAACTCCGTTCGTGTTGTTCGCAACAATGTCCGCTCGTGATCGTGCGCGAGAAGCGAAGCGGGGAGCCCTTCTTTCGGAAGTTCCGACGCGAAATCTTGTCCCGCGCGGCATCCTCGCGCCGCCAAACAAGATTATCCGAGTCCCGTGGCGATTTTGCAATCGCTCGGTAAAAGGAGCAGTCAGATTGCACACGAACTTCTAATCCCATTATCCGCCTTTCTTTTCGTCCCGATGAAAGCCCGACACAGAATCTTCAACTTTGCCATTTCGAGCACTGCGTGCATGGGTTTCGTACCAGGAAACATATATAGTTTTAAAATTATATTTCGTGGTAATGCTGATAGTGCAAGAATAAATTTGCTTCGTGAGAGTATTCCTTTAAGAGCAAGTATGAAAATTTCAAACTACTTCTTACAACACACAAGAGACTTGTACAGTAAAGAAATGTAACTTTGTCCAAAAGAAAGCAAATAGAAATGATATTTTGAAATATTAATTTTCCACTTTGAAATTTTCTAATTTCTAAATGATTAATTGTGGATTTTTGTCTGGACTTTAAAATCATTGTCTTTATACGGTATTAATAGCATCGTAAGGAATTAACGATGCCATAGAATTTAACGATACGATAAAAAACTTTTTTTATATCAACATTGATTTTTACGATACCCCTTAATGGGAGTATTAAACGCCAATAGTGCGTGGGTTCGTGCGAAAACGAGGGTTTTCGTTAACAATAAGATCCTTCGGGCATCTTCGCTCTTTCATTTTCAAAAATGTAATATATTCGAGAAGTCTCGCAATCGCTGCCCTTAAATTACAAGTCGCCCCCTATCGCGTTTCGGTGGCACGGTAGGAGATATGACTACATGCTGGCGCGAGCATACACGAAACTTCTATGATTTCGTAAGCGTGCGGCGGCACTCTCGGAGGCAGAAGATAAAGAGAAATACTTGAGGAGGTACAGGTGAGGCAGAGAGAAAGAGAAAGAGCCCTGGCCTGGAGAGGCTTCGCAACGACCCGAGGATAGAGACTTGGCGATAGAGCAGGGGACGGAGAAGAGCGTTTCGCCAGCCTCGAGGAGAAAGAGGGAGAGAACGGAGAGAATATGGGATCACCCGGGGTTAGGGTTCGCGATACTGCGCCCACGTATCCATTGTCTCCGCTTTCGTGCGCCGCGGGAAAAAGGACGCGAGTTGCCTACGGTGCGCCGCTCGCACAGAGCCTCGCACCGACCCTTTCTCGCCCGCGGGATGCACCGATATTCCGTTTCCTTGAGCGAGAGAGAATGGTGCACTAGGCGACGAGCAATAAGAATATATGTACGGGTTATCGATGCCTTAACCGCGGGTTGACAAAGTGAGCCGAGATTGCGAATAGATCGACCGTTTAACCCTCGACCGAGCGAGTTGCATCTTCATTGCTTTAAGAAATTTAATGCGTTACGATGGAACTTATTCGACTACATTTATTATATATGCAGTAAATAATTTGTACACTGTACATAAAATTTAATATTATCATTTTCTTAGCAATTATTTTAATCGAGAAAAATGATCGAGATTTAATCGAGATTTAATTAAGAAGATAAAATAAGCTATTGATATATTTAGTATTGAAGTGTTAAGATTATGTAAATTATATTTCAAGTGTAAAATAGTATAGAAAACGAGATGTTTTTTTCGAACTGATGTTTCGTTTATATGTATAAAATAATTGAATTGTGTTCTCTCTCTCTTTCTTTCTCTCTCTCTCTGTATATTGTTAAAGAAGCAGTTGAGATCCTACGATACCTTTTCCTTGCTTTTAGGGATCTTGCATTCATCACATTGATATTCATTGGAGTGAATATTCGATATTCGCCTACTGGTAAGGTCCGGAACAAACTATTTCCAGGCAACACGTCGCAGGGATCACCGCGTAGCACATCGGGGTGAGTAAGTTTTTCTTCCTTTTTTTCAATGGATGTACGTCGTCAGCGAGTCGACGGTACCAAACGCGTTCTAATCTCGTTAGGCTGAATGACGTCAGGCACTATCCTCTCGCGTCTTTCCAATTTGCGGCTGCCACATGGACGATTAGACATCATCTATCGATGACTTTTTTGCCGCGCGTGAAACGAGGCGAGAGCATCGATCGTTTTTTCTAACGGCCAGTGTCGCAAATGTGCGCGTTGCGCCTTATCAAATCTCGAAGATTGCAATAATTGTTACTGCGATCTTGTTATCGTCTTATGATTCATACGGAAAATATCGACGAAACCGAATGATAATTAGCGATCTATTTAATACGGTATATTAAAGTAAATGCTCCGTAGAGTGATCGATCAAGGAATATCATCTCAGATAATCTAGCTTTTTTGCTAAATTATTAATCTATAAATATCGTGCGTTGAAGCTTAAATTAGCAAATGTTATAGTTTATTTTTGACTTATAGATACTGCGCGTCAAAGTTTAAATTTGCAAATGTTATATTAATAATAATAATTTTACATAAGAAAAAAAGGGAGCAAGAAGAGAGAAAAGAAAAAGGGTATTATAAATTAACGTTACATTATGTGACCTTACAGTAAAAATCACTGATTTAGCAGTGATCAAGTCATTGATTGTTGTTTTATTGTATTACATATCAATAACGTGACATTAAATTAAAACGACCAACGCCATCCGGTATCTTTGCAGTAGGAGTCAAAGAAATGTCATACGTTCTGGTATAAGATATATAACTTGTTTTACGGACAATACTATACGCCCTGTTCTTCTTCCATATAAATTTATCTACCACCCTAATATGATAAATTGTCAAGGTTGCGTTTAAAAAAAAAATGGACATTCTGACGCACGCGTCGCGGATGATTTTATATCAGTGTGCATTTAGCGACGTCGTCGGGTATTCGTCCCGCGTTATTAGCGTTGACGATGACAATGGATCTCAGATGAATGGAGTCCAAGGAAATCTGAGCCTCCATAACCGTCGTCGTCGTCGTCGTCTGTTCCGGGTGGCGGCCACCAACGTCGCGCACGACTTCTCTCCCAATGGTTGGTTCTCACCTCGCAGTCGTAGCGAGGTCGCGCAGCCTCTAAACGTACCGCCGTTCTTTAACAATCGTTCCGCTTACTATTGCGCTTGTAATTAGACTCGAGTGTATTAGCGAAATCGAGATAGCGTACAGGCCACATTAGCGTAACCGAATGTCAGCCACGTGTCTCTCGATAGTATTTTTCGTCCCGCAGCATCGTAAATTGGTATAAAATGTCGCATTAGCCGAGATTCCTTGAGATTACAAACGCGTCGAGTATTGTGAAATACTTGTTGCGTTTAGCAATACTTGCAATACTTGTTTGCAGTATAATAATATTTACGTGTTATTCAAAAGAAATGGTCGGATTGAAAAATGGTTCCGTTTAACCCTTACTTTCCCTTTCATCTCGCGCTCGGAACCCGCGAACGTTAAATACTGTTGCGCTGAGCTAAAGGACTTTCCGTTTCGCAGGAATTTGGAATAGTCGTTAAAATGTATGAGCGAGACACGGAAACTGGTCAATGTCAATAGCAGTTTACGCGCGTGGGAGTATCTTTCCTCTCGATCTACCTGACTATCGCCGTACCGATGACTATCGCCACTCGATCTCACCGCCGACGACCTATCATCGTCGCACTTACGTAAATTTTCCAGAGTTATAGTCGGGTTTAAAAAAAAAAATCACATCGAAAGTATACCTTCGATGACGTTGGTCTGGGAGAGAAAGAACCGTTAGGCCTCTCGCGGAGCGATCATGCTCGCCGTCGACGTTGCGTTCCGCCCTTTCTCATTGCGCTTGATTCCCGAACGGTCTATTGTTTTCTCTCGTTCGCGACTTTCGCACCGGCGTCACGATTAATCGAGGCCTAATCGCTCACTCGACTTTACTTGCCTAATACTTATTTCATTACGGGATTTCGAAAGAAAGTAAAAAGTTGGCGCTATACCAGGAGATTAATCGAGCGATTAAAAGCTCTATGATGTTAATTCATTATAATTTACGAATGTAACGTTGGGCGAGAAATATTACGAAGTATTACGAGTGTCTTGGACAATTACAAGAGCTTCGCATGAATTCTATCAATTTTTGAGTAACATTCGAATTACATAAACCGTTACAAGCGCGAGAATTGTACACGCTAAATTTAGCGAATATGCAAATTCATAAAGTGCCATAATTACGTAATATTTTAATATATCTCGCTGGTCCATTCGCCCGTACGTTTTCATACCGCTTATCTCCATGATCGGTTAATTAAGCACTGGCGAATTTGGACAACGTGTAATTAAAACAAGGATGTCTGTTTAGCTCGACAAATTACCGAGTTATTTCGGAATCTGTCCTTCCTTGCTCAACTCATTACTAGCATGAACGAAATTCGCTCCACTGCCGATGTAAATGATTCATCGTGGCAGGAATATCATCATCAATAACAGTAAACTACATCAGTCCAATCGTTAATTATGTCGACTAATAAAATGATAAACGTCACATTTCAAAATGCTCTCGAATATTATTATTTAATTTACTCTTATTGGTATCTTATGATTCCCCTCCTCTCATCTCTCTCTCTTTCTCTTATATTTAAATCTATAATTCTAAGAAAATTCTTGGTATTTGTAACATCAAAAAATATCAACGATTACGGATAAAATATAATTTTAATAAAATAGCAATTTAAATCAAACAATATCGAAAAAATATTTTACTACGGATATTTACATATTTATAAGCAAAATATAGATAATTGGAAATAATTGGATTGAAAATTGATTTTTTTAAATGCATATCTTATAGCGATTTACAAGTTTATTTTATTATCACTTTTATTAGCTTCTTATCTACTTATAATCTATTTAATAACCTGTTAAATCCAGATGTATTATCAGGCTTTAATGATTACATACAAACGGTCAATTATGTATTCGCTTTATATCTCGGTGAGAAATAATTCGTTCCGTACTTCTAGATCTTCTTTTATGTAATCGTTCACAATCGAGCGCACAACACACACAGTTATTATGGCGCAATTATGCGTGGTGAAATGATAAGTAGCGGGGGCCGCGTTAACGCGGACAGGTTCATTTCCTTCTCGTTCTCCGACAAGAGAAACACGAATCAATCATCGGCCGAGCTTATCCTTCCTCTACCACTGACATCCCTCTCCGTTCTAATCACTCACGGCGGTGATCAGCTGCGCTGCGTCTAATTTAATCACGTCTCTTTACGCTCGAGAAGTTCGATATCGCGGGCAGAAACTTCATTGTACTGTATCTCTCTCGCCACCTACGCCCACACATAACAATTGACGTAAGCTTTTATGCACCTGTATTGCCGTAATTCACAACGCAATCGGGCTCGTAATTATTTCGGTGTAAAGTCGTAAGAGAGCGTTAATGCACCAGCGCATTAATACATCCAAAAGAGCTCTGCTGCATTTTATTTATAATTTCACATTTTCTCAGAAACTATTAATATGGCGAGATCGAAATAGTTCAACGATACGTAGAGATTCTTTTTGTCAAAGTTTTTTTTACGATGTTTTACTGTGCACTTTTTAGAGTTAACATTTTCTATATGTGTACCTACACCTACACACGTAATTTAAGAAAATTCAAAGTTGTAATAAATGTATATTATACAAGTACACGTTACAAGCATGTTGTAGCAAATTTCTCGCGACGTTCGACTTTCTCCTATTAATTCTACATATTCAAGTCAGACAAAGTTGATGAGTTCATTAAACATTTTTAAATAGTACGGGAATTAATCAGGATTTAATTCAGTATATCAACCTCCATTCATTATGTTTGCAAAACGATTTGCCTCCATTCATGTAATCTATCGAGCATTTGTAATCTTGCCATTACAGACTGATAGACTTTAATTATTCCTTTACACGGTACGGATACTATGTATGCATGGCAAATCAACCTTTAATTACCAAGTGGCGATTTGAATAATCTAACTATATTATGTTGAAATTAATTTTGACTTCGTTACTAAACGAGGTACATCTTACATAACGTACGATACACAGACAGAGAGTCTAGTTGATTTCAATTAACGCTAGCATCCAGTGAAACAGGATTTGAACAGTGTTATAACTCATTGACGAATTCGCGTTCCTTCTCGGTCCCTTACGGGCCCGCGAACCGAAGGAAGGAACCCGGAGACGGCCGTGCGGCGGTGCCCTCCCCGCGCTCCTCTCTTCTAATCGCTCACGCAGTAATCGGCTGTGTCCCACTTAACTTGGATAGCGTGGGATAGGCCCTTGGGAGATGATAATTACACGTCGCGCGCGCGGGCGCGCGCTGTGGGTCGACCTACGGGCATGCCGGCACGACCGTATTGTACCGTACGTTACGGCCCGTGCACTCTCACCGGTACTCTTCGGCCTCGCCTCGCTCCGTCTCTCTTTCTCACCCGACCGTCGCCGGCCGCCCGTTTCTTCTGTCTTTCCGCGCTTAGGTACGCTGGAGGGTACCGGCGCGACCGGTGCGCGACGGAATCTCCCCCGCCACGAGGCGTACCGGTAAGTAATTCCCCCGGGGTCGGAGTGGTCGGACGCGTCCGTGCGACCTCCGGTATCGCGCCATCGCCGCGATTAGCGCGCGCGCGCGAAGAGACCGCGGAGCCCCGACGAAAGTGATTTCGTCGTCGTCCGCCTGCGATGCCGGGGCGAGAGACGCGCGCTTTCGCGCGGTCTCTCGGTTTATTCTCAGATCGGGCTGCATTGGTGGGTCAAACCTGTTATGCACAATGTCTAGTCGTATAGAGATAATATAGTCATATAGAAACATATAAAACTGCACGCAGACTGTCGTGTGATAACTGAAGAACAGGATCTTCTGTTAAGTGTTACTAATGAAGAGAAAATAATTCTTTCGCGAGTTTTAACGTTGCAACTTTAAATACTTGACGATCAGTGTCAAATTATTCCGTGAAATTCTATTTAGGAGTAAATTGAGCAATTGAGAATGGAGAAAGAGTCACGTGTAATTAAATCCTTTGAGATAAAGCTCAAAGCAGCTCCTGGAAAATTGAGATGTATCATAATTGTAGAAATCAGTTACGTTCTACGTTGAATTCTAAGAATTCCAATAAACTTGTTGCAAAAATAACCGATACCTTTTCCGCGATGGATCACGCATCGTATTTTATTACGGAAAAAAAATGCGTCTTAACCGCGGAATTGTGAAGACTCGGTGTGACAATTAATTACATTTATTCACAGTCGCGAATATCAAATTATCTATTATCGAAATAAAAATCTGAAGATACTTTCTTCTTTCTTGCCAACGGTGAAAACATCAAATCGTTAATTGTGCGTTAGCAATTTGCCACGGCAAAATCCATATAAAAGATGAATAAAAACACACAAGCTAATAAAGACGATAATGAATGCGTGTGTACGTACCATCTACCATACGTCGAAATCACTCGCGTCTCGCCTCGCGATTATCCCGTCAATCTCGCGCTCGCTCGAGCGAACAACTCGGCGCTCGCAATCGACTCCGATATTTCCGCCAATGTTGCTTTGAAATACGCTCGAAACTGTCGCGTGCACATAAGTGAAATAAGTAGTTTATTATTTGTCGTTACGTTCAATGATATCGCGCATAAGGCGAGAAGTGTACAGATTGTTTGGTAACAGATTGATTAACGGAACGATGTTCCGTATCGGAGAGACAGAGAGACAGTTTATTAAATTTATGTCGCTATATTTTCACTTTCCTATTCAATTATTATTTAAACTTTCATTTTGCAATGACAATTTCCTCCCATAATCACTCGTTATTTTTCGGGGAACGCGGCGATTTGCAGTATTGAGGAAAGGTAACAGCCCCGTTTCTGCCGCACTACCACCATTGCCGCAATTACTACCACTATAATTATTCAATAAATTACAATTACGCCGTCATACTCTGGGAGTTTGTAGAAATAATCGCGCGGTGGTTACGAGAGCGGATCGCGCGCGGAAAATAGCGGATCCAGGCGCGATAAAAAGGATAATAAACGTCCCGTTCACAGCGCAACGATATCACTTTCGTCTCGCCTCGCGAGATCACGCGCGTCATTCGCGCGGCACTCGCAGCGGGCGGCGATAGCGGCGATCCGACTTAATTTTTTCCCGCCGCGGAGCGCAAAAATTGAGCGGCCGCACGCCGCCTAAGGTACGCCTCGACACTATTCCTTGCGTAATCCAAGTGTGAAATATTCGTCCGCGATCGCGTCGTATGATAATCCCGTCGTAAAGCGCGTCGACAGCGAGAAAATCACCAAGGGAGAAATCAAAGACTCGCGCAAGCTGTAGCTGTAATCACTTTTTAAAACTTTTAGACTTTATACGTGTATACTTTATTTTAATTTATTATATTATTTTTTTAATTAAGAGTTAACTTTAAAATACCAATTGTTTTTTTATACATATACATTTTTTCCATTTCTGCCGTTAATTAAATTTAATTTGGAAAATTACATTAAAACAACAAATGAAAGTTTAGATGAAGGAAAAAAATAAATCTCTATCAACGAATAATCCATATAAATGCAACTCTAAATAATGCCGTGGTTAATGTATAAACTAAAATTTTAATTAGATGACTTCAAAGTGTTTTAAAGAAATTCATAAATTCTTAGCGTATTCATTTAATAAGCAATTGGAGTCTTGAGAAAATCATTCTTTCCCTGTATTTCTTTCTCTTTATTACTTCTCTCTTCCTATCTACTTAATTTTTTTTTCACAATTAAGATTGGTTTCTAATTTTAATTACAGGTAATGTAGCGCCAGCGTTTCCGATCGCGATTCTATTAACGGTTCGGTGAAGCACCGCGTCGGACGCCGCGGCCGCATCCGACGTCCAGCGTCGCCGTCGACGTCGCCGTCGCCGTCGCCGGCGTCGGCGTCGACGGCGGCGGCGAATCGGCTGTAATATGATAATAGCGCGCGCGGCGGGGCACTCCCCGGCCGTCTCTCTATCTACGTACGTTTCTTGCCTTCGTCTCCTCGCGAAGTGAAAGGCGGGCGAGTCGCGCTTGTGTGCCTATGCCCGAGCTATGCCTGAGCTATGCGCCACGGTGCCGCGGTCCCCCTCGCGCTTCGGGTCAGAGGTCGGCTCACCCACTCCCCTCCCCGTCCCCGTCGCGCTTCTAGCTCTTACTCTCCGGCCTCCCGATCTCCTCTCGCGCCTCGTGTTGTCTCACTGCGGCCATCCTTGTCGGACGCGGCCGCGCCGACGTCGCCGCGTCTCCGTCGTTCGGCGTCGGCGGGATGCAAGCTTACGTTACGTCGGCCGTTCCTCCGAGACAGCAGGCCAACAGGATCTAATGATGCGCGATCGTTTCTGCTCGTTCGCTCGCATCTAGAAACTTTACGCTCGTCCTTAAAGACCAACCGCGGCGGACGACACTACTTTCGACTCTTCTTGAATCTCGCTTAGAGGGCTTAATCGCACGATTAAGCTCTCTTTTATTCCGACACTGGAATTTTAGTTAGTGTCTGGACGGTCGAACTTTCTGAAAAATTTTCGCAAAAGAAACGGCCAAACGCGTAATATCTTCGTATGCATTATACATGTATGAAATACGGTGGTTATTAGAGCATTCGCACGACGTGAAACGGAATGAATTAATGTGAATGAGATTCCGACTAAATTTCCCATACTCGATGATTCTTTTAATTCGCAAAAGTTTAACGTCGCTTTGCGATCGTACAGTTCCACGGAAATAACTATTGCACCGAGAGGGATTTAAAAGTCAGGTCACGACCTGGATATTTAATTATGAAAGTGGTAATTACGTGTAAAAGAGAGAACGATAAAAAATATAGATTCCTGGCATATGCATATCCGTCGTAAACATTTTAGACGGGCAGTACATAGAAATTATCACGATTGCCATGGCGCTAAAAATTATACATGTCAAACGATGCAAATATAATACAATTCTGAAAAAAAAAAAAGAGAAGACTGTCGGTGTCGGACGGTAATGCATTATTGCATTATAATGAGGATAGGAAACATTTTGTTAATTAACATTTACATACGAATATTGAGTATAATACATGTAAAATTGGAATCGCGACTCGAGACTGACCCTTCAATTTTTTTTCGTCGCAGCATTTTTTCACCATCGCCAGCATTATGAGCTATAAAGCGGTCGCTAAAAACTAGGGAAAACTAGTTCACGCCGTGCACGGTCCGAGAGGTGTCGAGAGGTCGATATAGATCAGCGCGCACTGCGAGATAAGCGCGATATCCGCGTTGCACGGGGTCCTATTTTACAGTTAGCCGAGAGAAGGCCTCTCCTCCGGTATTTCGATGTCGCGTACAGTGTACGCCGTGTGGCTGCGTGGGACTAGGTGGAAGATCGTGGTGATTAATGGCGATCAAAGGGAGAAGGCTGGAGAGAAAGAGAAAGAGACACGCACACATACATGTACAGAGAGCATAGAAAACGGTTCTAGGAGCGACAACAGCAAGCGTCGCACCCTTGCGTGGCCCGCAAAACGACTCTACGCGGTATGCGTATTGTATGGTAATACTGCCCGTGTACCTACTCTAATATTTATTCACTGTCGTTATAACGCGCTTTTACTACCACCCGGCACCATCCATCTCTCCGCTCGGACCCGGGGGCCCCGAGAGCTTCTCTCCTGCAGACGGGACGACGCGGCTCGCGGCCGGCTCTTGTCATCCGATTCAGATATATATAATACGAAGAAAGCCGTAATATATACGTAGCGTCTAGATCTCACTTCCGGCGTATTAACCGTTGCCATAAACCGCGCAACTTTTGCTGGTGAAAAAAGATAGTCGCTCTAGGAATTTCGCATTAGGAGTTTTACAAATATTACGCTGTAAACAAAATAATTTTTTTCGGTACGTAAAAATTTTTTGATGCATCAGGATGAAATGATTTGAAGCAACCGAAGAGCTGTCTATTTTAATATTCAAGATATATAAAATTCGATATTATCGAAAGATCACTCTCGTCAATATTAGAATGTAATTTAAATAATATGTATATCGCGTTTTTTTAACGATATTATCAAGTCTGCAGATAGTATCGCACACGTAATGTAATTGTTACCTTTCGGTTAGATAGATTTGCATTTTTTATTGGTACATATATTTTTCAGGGGATTATTCTTTCCTTTATTTTTTGCTACACCCAAAAAAAAAATATTTTATGTTCGAAATGATTTTTCCTATAATTTCATATTCTAAACTTCCTGTTTTACAACAAACATATTCCCTTTTCAATAAAGTGAAAAATATTTTTTTCTCTCTTAAATACTCCTGTTTATACTATTTTTCTTTTGATTTAAGAGGAATCCTTTTGAGGTCGATATAAGAGTAAAATCCTCTAAGATTTAGAGGAGATATTAGGAGTTTTACAAATATTACACTATAAACAAAATAATTTTTTTTTGGTATGTAAAAATTTTTAGATACATCAGGATGAAATGATTTAAAGCAACCGAAGAGATGTCTATTTTAATATTCAAGATATATAAAATTCGATATTCGATCTTTCGTTAATATTAGAATGTAATTTAAGATTTAGAGGATTCCACGTATATCAAAATTATTATTTTTTTTTTGGGTATACCAATCTTTCGATTATATTTATGCAATTTTGACTCATGTATTCGCACATTCGCATCCTTTAATATCTTCAACTTTTCATCATAATCCTTACCGGAATCGTTAAAATTTGTCGCTTAACGTCCGGGTGTTTTGCATTCATTTGAATATCGCTGCCTTGCACTCGCGTCCCGCTAGATTTCCAGTGGCGATTTAATGACCGCGATCTCTTCTACACACCTACGCGAGACGTGCTTGCGTACACAACTATGCAACTTCGAAATGCAATGTACTGCTCTTCCTCGAACTGTCACGGATTATATGCAGAATGTTATTTCGCCATGTATATGTCCGGCTTTGGCGTCAGCCATATATTTTTTTCATATCCCCACGCGAGTAAACTCATTGTCAGATATGCTACCTAATTTCCGGAGTTTGCCATCTCTCGGCTGTTTATTTAAGTCCGCGATGGGAATATCAGCATTTTTTATAAACAATAACGAATAAAATGCATTGCATGGAACTGAAGTACTGAAAGATAAATCGGATTAACTTTGATGTCTTTTATAACAGGGATTAAGAATACGGAACGAGAGTACGCCGTAGTATCGTGCCGCTTAAAATTATACAGTTTGTGATATTAAAGTTGCTTTTACTCATAAATAATTTATAAAAAAAAGTATTGTCATAATAATATATTAAATATATACATGTGTTACAACAGATCACAGTAGTGGAATTATTAAATTATTCTATTATTATTTCTGTACAAAAATAATGACAATTTAATTTAAAGTGATAAGTTGTTACAAATGTAATGCTTGCTTTCATAGCAATAGAATTAAAATATCAAAATATCGTTTTACATGTGTGTTGTGTCGAATGTGAAGGCTAGAGTCCTGAGAGGAAAGCTAATCGCGCGCGTCGTATGTTTATTTCTCTGTAAAGGAAATTAATCATTCAACGCGGAGATATTTCATAGAGAATTTCAGATTGACGCGCGTGTATATTGACCTGTTAATCTCGACGCAGCCTCGTGTGACCTCGTTTTTTTTTATCCGGCTACGGATGGGTCTCGTAGCTGAGTGTTCGCCGAGCGATTCCGGTCAGTCGGGATGTCTGCGACTACTCGCTCATTGGCTCGTCCTTTCCTTTTTCGCCCGCAGCGATCGTCCTCTCTCTTTCGTTCCTGCGCAGGTGACAGGTGAAACGACCTATACGCGCAAGACAGCGAGGTCGCGCGCACCATTCGCCGAGGATACCCAATTCCGTAGAAAAGGAGAGATACTTTAATCGAGAGGCTCTTCGCCGAGCGATGGGAATGCCTGCTCGGCCGAGGAGAAACCGATCGCGATCGAAATATCGGGCGCGTTCGTGATCGATTTGAGTGCAAAATTATTATAGAGATATGATTTATGCATACGGAGGACGAGGTTGCATTCTCCGTGCAAATTGACTTTTTGAGTTAAAAAGTCGAAAGTTTCTTAATTTCTTGATCTTCCAAATTTTATATAACGGAAAGTATGATGAAACAAATTTTTTGAGCAGCATTCCAAAATAGATAAATTTATTCGAAAAGAAAAAAAGAAGGAAACGGAATAAAAGAAAGCAGTATTGACAGATTTCACGTGACAAATAATAATTCACAGTGAAAATGAATGCACTAATAATGAATAAGTATTTTTTGATACGAGAAGAATGGACATTAACATGTCTACCAATTCTTTCAAATTGCTGTTGTTTTCGATTTTCAACGGTGAAAAGTAAAAATATACAGTGCACGAAATGTCAATCGTTCGTTTATACAACGAATAAATAAACGAAGTGTTCACTAAAGAGAAAGAGTAACTTGATGAATGAGCCGGAGCTTTCAATTTTTCGCATTTAATCCCGGGAATTCAGTAATGATATGTTTCGCACGATTGGCTGAGGAAACACGCGCATTACCTCCGTTAACATTTCTGCCGGCGGATAAAAGTCGCTTCTTTCTCTCTCTCTTTTTTTTCCCTTCCTTTTTTTTTGATCGCTGGCATGCCAAAGGCAACGACACGAAGGCGCACATTAGCGGATAGACTAACGCGCTAATACGCGCGTCATTCGCGCCATTACGCGTGTTTAAACAAGGATTTTGCAACGTTCCGTGCGGAGGATGTGCAGACGCTCGCGCGTCTTGCGGACTAACAATCGCTGGGCCACGCGTGTATGTAAATACGAGTTTCCTGCTCCTTATGTGAAATTCAGACGGCGGGGAACTAAAGCGGAAAGCGAGGAGGTCTACTACCTTCCGTCATAATTAGAGAAATGAAAGTGGTGAGCGAGCTGGCGCGTGTCCTCGTAAACGCATAATTATCGCTTGTCTCCGCGTCGGCAGGATCAGAAGCCGGCAAATAGGAATCTCTTACGGTTACTTAACGTAAGTAATTGGCGTGGTGGAACGAGTAATGTTACTTAATGTAACTGCAGGCCGCAGCCGCCGCCGTCGTTTCTTGAAATAATGCGAACGTATTCCAATCGTATTGGCTGAGGAATCGGATTCATGCGACCGTATTATTTACTTCATAGTCAATCGTAGAAAAGTACGGGTCAAAACGTTGCTTTTTGCGACCGTATTATTTACTTCATAGTCAATCGTAGAAAAGTACGGGTCAAAACGTTTTGCGGTCGTGTTGTGATTGATCGGTACTTCGTTATAATGCGTTATAAAGTATTCAAGTATCGTTTCGACTTTTCACCCAATTACAACGTCAGGTCTTAATTGACACAATAAATTCGATCTTGGCGTGTAAATTTAATAAACGCTAATAAATTTAATAATGTATCGATTTTTTAAAATGATTTTTAATGCATTTTTATGCATTATAACTCATTTCTCAATTAATTATGAAAACAAATATCATAAGAAGTAAACGTTCGCGATATATGCAGCCTGATATGCGAAAAACCAAATTTGCAATGAAAATACGAGTGAGAAGTTAATTATACGACTTTTTCTGGGGCCGCGCCGTGAAACGGAGGTGCGGTTAGGCCTAATCGTCTGGCGCGATTCATGTACGATAAATCGATAAGATAATTGACACGCTTGTTGCGAAAACGCGTACCCCGCAGGCTCCCGGAATATCTAACGCGGCAAACGCGGACTTATCGCGTGCGTGAGGGAACACACGCTACCTGGACAACCTTTTATCCGTTTGTTTTCCCCATTGGTGTTTTACGAGCGGAATTAATAATACGCGCATTGACATCTTATCTGCTTTACGCCGACGTTCTGTACTCAAGAAAGCACGGCTAAGAACCTGTCCTTTGCGATATAAACAGTTATAAGTGTTTTCTATCTTTAATGTTGCGTGCAATATTTCCGCACAAATAGCGTTTCTTCTGGAAAGTGCAGTCCTTAAACGGCGATAAAAACTTCGTTTAGAGACAATCACGTACGTGTCTTTTCTTGCTAATTATCACAACCATGTTGAAAAGACGAATATTACTTTGCAAATTGCCTTCTTTTACAATCTGTTTACTATAATCGCGCGCACGCGTTTTACCATGTAAGATTATAAACTTTGTATAAACTTTGCCATAATGCAGTGTAATGATATCTATATATCGGCGATACCAGATATTGGGTATTAGCTACTGGAGAAAATGGGTTAACGCGTGTCAAACCAGTTGGCTTTACATTGTGCGGAAAATAGATATGCTGTCGATATTATACAAGAGACCGAGGAGCAACATATTAAAGTCTTCATATTACCGCTACTGATCTATATTTCTAGAAAGGTGGAACTTTCCAGCAGCTGCACGGTAAAACGTGTCAAAAGAAACGTTTTGCATTTTCGCAAGACGAGCCCGTGCGAAACTCGCGCGCGAAAATAAATCACGCGATCGATAAGGGATCGCGCTTGTGCCGGCGAGGGAAAATTCGCAGAGGTCCCGACACGCGCTTAAACGGCGAGAGAAAGAGACACATGCGGGGGATATTATTAATATACGACCGATGCGAGATAAAACGCAACGAAGACAATGATAAAGCGCGTACAGGAGCCACAAAGTAGATAGCAGGAAGCAGATATCGGATGTGGAAAAAAAAAGTCCCTCCCGATCCGTTAACCAGCGACTCTTGACCAAGGCCGAGCAACGTTGTTAACGACTTTGTAGGCTCGGCTTCCAACCGGTGCCCGTGCGTCCCCGTCGCGGTAGTTCAGCATTAGTCATCTGTCAAGCACAATGAAACCCGGTATTACGTGCAGGCTCTCACAATCTTCGCTTTTTTTTTTCCGCGCTTCTTCAATAACCGAAGTCGATGTACTGCATTCCGTTGAAGTAGAATCAACCGCGATGAGTTGACAATACAAGTACTGAGTGCAAACTTCGCGGAAAGTGATTTAAGAAAACTCAAACTATTAATCTTTACCTTTATTCCTTTTACGTTTGTAATAAATATTTTTTCTCACAAATAAATAACTATAGCATGCCATCTTCGGTTAAGCTGGATCTTTGTAGCTTAATGTTATTTTTGTGTAAATTTATATATTTTCTTTATTTAAACTGCAAAAATATTTATATCTCGTTTCGAAGATTCGGAATCTAATCAATTTAAATATGTTAATTTAAATATGTCAATTTAAAATGTTAAATTTATTATCCCAATACAAAACTGTGTCACAATTATTTGTCAGTCCTGAGACACAGTTTTTCATTAGAATAATAAATTCAACACATTTAAATCGATAATCGATTTATATATTAGGGATATTTCTAGATTTTTTATTTATTTTTTTCTCTTTGATTTATCATTTTCCCAATAGATTTGATGTAATTTCTTGGAGTAAAATAAAAAACATCAATGTAAATAGTATGAATTAATTATATCTTTCTGAAGATCTATTTTCATCATTGAAGAATATAATAAAAATAGAAGATATAATAAGATATAATAAGTAGAAGATATAATAAAAATTTTCTAAATCTGCGTATGATTCACGTAGTCTGTACGATTTTATGCAAATAGTAATAAACAACTGGATGTTCTCGGTTGCGTCTTCGGCTAGTAGTAACGACCGTGTAGATCCTTTTGTTCTCTGCTAGATGATCGGTCGTACGAGCGATAGAGAGAAGGGATCGTAAATCAGTGAAATTGCACGATGGCGTAACGAAATCTTAAAACGCCCCCTCTTTTGAAAAAATTCGCCGGCGGAGGTGCTTTGCGCAACACGTAAAGTTTTGATCCTCTTCTCCGTGGCAATTTGTTCTCGGTATCATTGTTCTTCACAGTCGAGTAGAGATACGTGAAGAAATCGACAGGTTCTCGAACGCTGCAATAATATACTTGATATCGCATCTCACAATCAGTCACTTTTTCTAGAGATTATTGTAAATGTTAAATTATACCAAATACCAATCTTAAAAACTATGCGAAAATACTATTTGAAAATGGTATTGTTTTTTTTCTTCATTGCTTTCCCGTAATGTAATTTCGCGATGAAAATATAACATGTCACGTCACATGTCAAATTTCGTATAAATAAAGTCCGTTATTGAGTATCGCGAAGTTTGCTTGTGTGTCGATACCTGCCAAAAATAAGGGTAACCCGCGAGTCTAAAAATAAAGTGCTCATGTCGAAACTACATTTGCGTGCAGCTTCCATCATTGAAGCTGGCCTAAAGTTAAAAACGAACAGCGGTGTGCATAATTCACGTATCGCCGGCCCGAGGAACTGAATGGTAATCGGATACACATTTTTACGATGCTTTTTCTCCTGAAACACGCAATATCCGTGTAGCTTACGAGGCTGAATATTTGAGAATGCGATAATACGAGAATGCGCTCACCTTGAATCCGAGCGACAAATCGGGTCTAAATTGCATATTTACATAAATTACATAAATCAAGACTATGTATTAGCTCGCGCCATTATTTTTTTTATAGAAAAAAACATCGGAGATTCTTCGAAAAATATATATAGTTGTCATATTTCCGAATAATCGATTGATTTTCTAGTTCACTATGACAAACAATTTTTAATTCCAGTTTCAGTAATAGAATAGCGTAGAGAATTATTTTAATGTAAATTTTTTTATTTTATATATTATCATATTAAGAGAATAAAAAATTTGCCACTTTTTTGCGAAACTAAACAAGTATTATAATTTTCTCTTTAGTCTGTTAAAGAAAACGAAAGTTCACATTTATTTCCATGTTCTGTTTATTACATGTTTGTTTTTCTTATTTATTACGTATCAAATATTTCTCTGTACTTTAATTCAAAATTTGAATGAAAAAATTCCTCGAAAAATCAAGGATTTTTTTAAACTTCTCCCGAATTATTACGATTATTATACAAATTATGGATTCCGGTTTGAATTAAATTCTAGAGTGATGAATAAGATTCCAAAATGAATAAACCGCAAATGAAATCCGCAATAAGCGACTTGCATGTACAAGCTGGTAGGTGGACGCCGTCGTCGTTGTCGTCACCGTCATCGTCGTCGTCGGTCTCCGTGCATGTTAAAGACGGCACCGAAAAACTATGGGAGAAAGTACCTGTGTGTCTTTGAGGATCGGCCATGGCGGGGTGAAAGGG